>PVJN01029357.1:0-26477 GCA_004026805.1 Lasiurus borealis | reverse complement strand
CTCAGCACCGCATTTTATAGGACTGGCTTTGAGAGGGGTGGCAGAGAAGCAGGCCAAAGCGGTAGCAAGAAGATGGGATATGTCCTTGAACTTAGACAAAGTATCTTGTCTGGTTTTGTTTCTGTAGGGCTTACCATGGTACCTGGCCAGTATTTGCCCTTCAAAACATGTTGGTTGGATTAATTAAAAATGAATAAACCACTGAATTTTTGGGGGAGTGGGGGGTAGGAAGTAAAGACTTGATACTGCAGTTAGATTGTATTGAAAGTCAAACAATGCAGATTTCTAGTAGACAATTTGGGGGGTGAGACCTTTTGGAAGATGACTACCAGGGTTCTTGTTGTTTGTTAAATGCATATAAGTGAGCAAATAGAGCAATGTAAAGACCAACGCTGAGTAATGTTTTATTTTTATTTTTATTCATTCTAGGTTTCCCCCGTGCTATAGAGAGAGTAAAGAGGTGTGGCCTTACATCGGATGACTTCCTTCTTCCTTAGGACATTATTTATTCATCTAAGATATTTGTTTTATGAGAAGAGATGTGTTCTGTTAGAGTTGTCAAGTCTTTTTTAGAGTTGCAACATTGAATGGTAGAAATTAGTATTGTATAGGTAGGTTCAGTGTTATTTAAGCCAAAACCAATATGTGCTTTGTTTTTTGTTTGCTAAAATTATGTCTGTAACTTCATTAAAACATAAAAATATATCATTGTATCATTAATTTAGAAAAGTTGGGACAACACTAAAGTCTTTAAATTATATTCTTGAGACCCAAATGATATAAATTTCAAGTACAGTTTATTTATAAACTCCAAAAAACAACAACTTTATCTTCTAAATGTCTACATCTCCCCACACCATTTAGAAAAAATAATCCATGGTGCTCACAAGAGAGGGAAATTGTTGTTCTTTTTTAAATAAAACCTCATGAAATTAAGATGTCTTTGGCTAAAGTGTATCATATAATAGGTGATCACACCCACCCAAAGAGAAGTAGGTTACAACAAAGAATCTTCTGGACCAAAACACTGAGAATAAAGAGATGGAGAAACCTGGACCTAATGTACTGGGAGACTACCCCTCCCCCCCCAAATTAGTAGAATCAGAGGAGACTTTATCATACTATTCTGTTTTTCTTTTTTAAAATAAGGGACAGTAGAGAGAAAAGGTAGTCAGTTTTTACCACTGCCAGGCTACCATTTTTGATTCTGAAAATAATAGGGTAATTAAAAAGAAAACAAACAAAAATCCCCAAATCCAATAATAAAAGTACACAAAACTTCCCTGTTGATTGTAATAGAGACTTTGGGGGTCATATTTATTTACAAAGTAATGAAGGTGGGTCAGTTTCTGTGAGGTTGGTTTTACCTTGTGAGACCATTCGATGATGATGGGACTAGGTTCTGAGAATAATGAAGGTTTTGTTCTAAAATTTCCTTGGGCCAACTTGTGACTCCAAAATGCCTTTATCATATGTTTGGAAAGCATCTGCTAGAGAAAATTCCAGAAAGTGAATAATTCCAGATAATGTAATGCTTCCAGGATAGCAGGGTTTTGTTATTCTATGATAGCTAATGATTGCCAAGAGTTTCTGGTGGTGGGTATCTTACAGGAGTAATCAGTAGCTGGCTGCGGAGATGATCAAATGAAGCCTGTGCTGCTCTCCATGGCAACAAGGCCGTGTTAAAATCATCCCTTGTTATAAACTGGCAGCCCCCCACCCCCAGTGCTCTTTTCACCTCGATTTCTGATATTTTGTTTAAGGATTTCATGTTTGATCCTATGTGTCCCATTTCTGAAAAGCTTTTCTACCTTTAATATAATATGAAATAAAATAGGAAAGGATCTAAACCAGTGGTTCTCAACCTTTCTAATGCCGTGACCCTTTAATACAGTTCCTCATGTTGTGGTGACCCTCAACCATAAAATTATTTTTGTTGCTACTTCATAACTCATTTTGCAACTGTTATGAATTGTATCTGTGTTTTCCAATGGTCTTAGGCAACCCCTGTGAAAGTGTTGTTTGACCCCCCAAAGGGGTCGCGACCCACAGGTTGAGAACCGCTGATCTAAACTATAAAGATCAAAGGAAAAAAAAACTATAAAATCAAGAAAGAAAGAAAAACACACATGCCATTTAACCCCTGTTAAAATCTACATTGTGAAGTTCCAGGGAGCTCCTTTACCTTCTTCCAGAATCCTTCCTTGCCCAGTGCTTTGTAATCATCCACTTGTAGCTCCAGACCTCTGACTCTGAGTAGTTTATAGATGTTCTATTTTGGCTAAAAATAATATATGTTTAATTTCTGAATTTGCTGAAAGCAACTATATAGTCCTATTAGGGAAGTGAGTTTTACTAGATCACGTAAATTCAAGTTTTTAATGACTGCTATATATGCGCATGATGTCCAGCTAGGTGACCAGTGACCTGTTAGGAGTGTTAAATTAATGGACAGGCTTTGTTAAAAATGAGGCTGCCACCACCACCTTGTATTCATCTGGATATGTTAAAAAAAGCTGCACGAGTGTGTTCTAGGGGCATCTTTGAGCTACTCCAGGCCAGTGGAAATGGAAGTAAGAGTTCAAAGAGGAAAAAAAAATGTAAAATTTTCTACTGTCATAAAGAACTTGTTCATCTATTTTTTAAATGGTTGATGTTGTGTATAAAAACGTTATAGTGTTTATAATTCATTGGATAAATGTAAAAAATGATATCTTGGTTTTATTACAACATATAAATATTTATAACATACTAGAAATTACATCCTTTATAATTTCGGATGGAAAGTTGTAGATGACAACCTAAAAAGTACAAGGGGGGACATGTTTTGAAAATATTTTTAGGGGATATTTGAGCACCAAAGTATGCTTAGCGGCTTTGACATTTTTTTTGTTGGCAACCCAAATTAAGAACTACATTTCAATGACCTTGTCCATGTATCCAAAAGCACATGTTCATAGCACATTATCATATGTGATTCTCTCTCATAATATTTATGCTTCTGCTTCCTTTTCTCCTTTTCCTTTTCCTATTTCATTCTATTAATAATTTTGGCCATGACTCAGTAGATTGAATTTACATCCTCTCTAAAGAATTTGGACCTGGAGTTTGAAAAACATCTATGGATCCAAGGTTCAGTTCTTTGTTTATGTTATTCCTTGAATGGGTGGTGGTTGTTTTTTCCATTTTTTTTTGTGTGTCTGAGCTTAAGTCAGAGAGGTGGAAGTGAACTTATGTTAATACTTTAATTGTCTTTCAAAAGTTCTGTGGATTTCATATGTGACATCAGTGTACATGACTTTCCCTGCTCTTCTCTTTGTTATCCTCCCAGATATTACACCAATATCACAAAACTTCACAAAGAAAAATACTGAGGTGGGATGGGAAGACAGAGGGAGAATCTTTGGGACCCTAATTGGTAGTCTGAAGTTAATGGATACATTTTTAAACAGGATAAAATCACATCTTTCATACAAATACTAAAACCTGTCAAAGACGTTACTCATGCCCTAGCTGGTTTGGTTCAGTGGATAGAATGTCATCCTCTGGACTGAAGAGTCCTGGGTTCGATTCTACTAAAGGGTGCATGCCTGGGTTGCAGGCTTGATCCCCAGTAGGGGCTGTGCAGGATGCAGCTGATCCATGATTCTATTATCATTGATGTTTCTCTCTCTCCCTCTCACTTTCTGAAATCAATAAAAATATATTTAAAAAAAAACATTACTCATTAATTAAGAAATTAGTAAGATATTATAATGGGTTCAAAAGAGAACTCAAAAGTATCACTCAAACCCTAACCAATTTGGTTCAATGGATAGAGCATTGGCCTTCGGACTCAAGGTTCCCAGATTTGATTCTGGTCAGGGGCATGTACCTTGGTTGTGGGCACACCCCCAATAGGGGTATGTAGGAGGCAGCTGATTGATGTCTCTCTCTCATTGATGTTTCTAACTCTTCCTCTCCCTCTCTGTAAAACATCAATAAAATAAAAAGTATCACTCAAAGTATTTATAGAAGAATGAGGGGATGTCCATTTTATAAATGGGTGCAAAACTGGTCACTATCCTCAGGACAGAAATTAATGCAATCTTCCAGATACACTTTTGTATGAAATTACATGACTGTCACTTTCAGACACATCACCTCTGATAGAGTTACTGCATAACCTCGTCAAAGAAAACCGGGGTCAAGATAACCAGATAGATGAGCTAGCTGGAATATCCCCTAAGAGCCCGAGTCCTTCACAATTGTTCCTTATTGTGATTAGATTTACACTGTTAAACGCATTCTTATGGGGCTAAAAGTTTGCCACCTCAAGGCCAAATCCAGTTGGAAAAGGATTTGGGTGTTCTGCAGAATATTTTTAAACATTTTGAATTTGTTGCTATCCTTTGAAAACCAGATTTTTCAAAATTGCAGATTTCCAGTTTGTCTTGAAAAATTAAACCCGGTAACACTGTGTCCACATTCCTTTATGGAACTGGTTGGCGCTGCCAATGGTGCCTTCTATTATTTTTTAAATTTTTAATATTATAACGGGTTCAAAAGAGAACTCAGAAGTATCACAGTATTACTGTAAAATAACATGATATTCAGCTTAGATAAAAGCAGATACTACAAAAAGAACCATAGGGTGAATAAATATAAACTGGTTGTGCATCCTAATAACAGCTATTAGGTTTGGTATGTGTGCCATATTTCCTTTCTAAGAATATACAGACTTATTTTCCTTTCACACACACAAAATAGAAATTACTTTTATGATTAGCAACTCTGCTTGTTTCATTTGAAAAAGCAAATCAATGCGAAAAGCTGCCAGAATAGATCCAATAATATAAAACAAATACTTCAGCTAAAAGGTTATCTCTCAGAGGACTGGTGACCGAGCAGCAGTGCAAGTCCCAGGCCTAGTCCCACACACAGGCACTACAGGGGAGGACCTTCTGACACAGGCAACTTGAGACCTTCAAGCTACATTTCCCAATGGTTCTTCGATGCCTTGAGGGGGAGAGATGCCTTTAAGCCAGCAGTTCTCAACCTGGGGGTCACGACCCATTTGGGGGTCGAATGACCCTTTCACAGGGGTCGCCTAAGACCATCAGAAAGTGCAGATATTTACATCACGATACATAACAGTAGCATAGATATTTACATCACGATGCATAACAGCAAAATTTCATGGTTGGGGGTCACCACCACATGAGGAACTGTATGCAAGGGTCGAGGCCTTAGGAAGGTTGAGAACCACTGCTTTAAACCATTGCTTCAGTCTGGTCCTATATTCTTTTGTTGTGGTTTATGGTGACCATAGCAAGTGCAAATCTGCTTACAGACTTTCCCAGCTCAGCACCTTCAAAAGCCTTTTTGCTGGTTCCTCAGTCTACATCTCACAAGCCTTTTAGGGAAGGGTTCTTCCACTGAGCACTCTGGGCATCTCCCTCCCCACAGCTGCCTTCTTTAAAGGAAGCCGTCACTCTCCTTCACCCCGTGTCTCATAGAAGGCTGGTTCAAAACCGTTATACTTGGCTCTTACACCAGGACTAAAACGTTAACTATATTGTTGGACATGTCAATGCAGAAACGACTGACCGCTTCAGTAGAATCCAGAGGTGGTAAATTCAAAAGCCAGACTACACAATAATAGTAAACAAATCCTATCTACCAGTCTGGGTATTCTAAAATTCCCTTGGCTTTTTAGTTCTTTCAATAATTTATCTGTACCTTTCTTTTGCAGTCTTATTTTCTATTGCTTGTCTACATGCCTCTATTGAGGTCACTCCCAAAGAACACATCACGTTATTGTTCACAGTGATCCTTTTTATAGGAAAGGCCTCTTCTTCTTTTACAACTATGCCAGACCATCAGGTGAAGTTAAACTCAAGGCTACTTATTTGTGAAGTCTACCAGGGCTCTTATAATTCTCATTGATTCTTCTGGAATGTTTTATACTCTGTAGTGTCTCTCAACATTAAAACTACCAAAAGCATGGACCACCTCCTTTTATTTATTTATTTTTTTGGTGTCTCTTACATAATCATGCAATTCATAACCCGCCATACAGAAGAAAGCAGAAGAAGGTTAAGGCATTGTTCAAGATTTTAATTTTGTAGCAGTATGAAATATACATATTTATTGGATTTGGGCGCAAATGTGGAGAAAAAGCTGTGTGGGTACATGTATTATTCATGCTGTCTATTGATTTGTTATCTATTAATCACATAAAATTTCAGTTTATGTGATATATTTACATTATTTAGTAGTCTGTTGAAATTGAAAGAAGTTGAAAAAATGAGGTTTCCTTAATCCTTTAATCCTTTTATCATGGGAAATATTTCTTAAAAGGTAAGCCTTAGAATAATAGGAAAAAATAAATCTATAACTTACCTTACTTACTCTCTTCCCCTTCAAGACAATAGGATCTGCCTGCCTAGCAGTCAGCTAGCTCTGTATGTGCAACCTGTGCTACCATGAAAACAGTGAAGATACTGTTCTTTTATTTCCAAGTTTTGTGTGAATCCTTAGAGAAAAGCATTTTTTTTTTAAATACAGAGACTGTATCTGTAACACATACAAAGTGGGTCAATAGGTTTGAGACAGTTGTCGGAATAATTGTGAACTACAACATTTATATAACATCTAGACTATGGTACTAATAATATATTTCAAAAATAGCTTTATGGAGGCATACTCAGCATACAGTATACTGCACATATTGAAAGTGTTCAGTTTGACAAGTTTTGACATATGTTTATACCCCTGAAACCATCACCACCATCAAGATAAAGAATGTATCCCTCACCCTCACAAGTTTCCTTGTGTCCCTCGGTGATCCCTGCCTGCGCCTCCCTATTCCCCAGGCAACCGCCGATCTGCTTTCTGTCCTTACACATCAGTTTGCATTTTGTAGAAGTTCACACAAATGGAATCATGCAGTATAAACTCTCTTCAGTCTGGCTTCTTTCACTCAGCTTAGTTTTGTTGATACTCATGCACGGTTGTAGCCTGTCATAGGACTTCATGCTTTCTTCTTGCTGAATAGTGTTATGGATGTGCCACAGTTTGTTTATCCATTTATCTGTTGCACATTTGGCTTGTGTCCAGTTTTCACAAAGGAAAGCTGTATAACATTGTGTACAATTGTGGGCATATGCCTTCATTTTTCTTACATAAATACCCAGAAGGAGAAGGTCTGGGTCATGTGGTAGTTGTATGTTTATGTTTTTAAGAAACGTCTAAACTGTTGTTCAGAGTAATTGTACTATATCACACACCGACCACAGTGCACCAGAGTTCCAGTGGCTCCACATTTTTGCCAACACTGGGCATGGCAAGCTTTTTCAATTCTGAATATTTTATGGGTGTGTAATGGTATCTCATTGAGGTTTTAATTTGCATTTACCTATTGACTGATGATGTTGAGGATTCTTTCATGTGCCATTTTGCCACTCACATGTCTTCTTTGGTGAAATGTCTGTTCATGTCTTCTGCCCAGTCTTTATTAATTTGTTTTCTCATTATTGAGTTTTAATAGTTATGTTTTCACGTACACACATCCTTACATATTTTATATGCACACATCCTCTAGCAGATTTGTGACTTGCATGTATTTTTTCCCAGCCTGTCTGTGGCTTGGGCAGCTGAGTTCTTTATCTCTCATGTCAGCGCAGCTTCAGGGTTCTCATGTTTGAGCATTAGGAGGTATTATTCTAAATCTCCTAGCTCAGTCAGGCAAGAGTGTTGTTGCTAGATGATAATGCATTTGTCAGAATAAATTTTGGTATTTCTGTTTCGAAATGTAGAATTTTCTCACTGTAGACAATTTTAAAAAAATACTGATTATAAGCAAGGAAACAAGACGAGGATACTTTTGAGAACTCTAAGCAAAAGCAGCCCAAATGTCAAGGTGACGTGCATCAAGAGCATGAGGGCTGGGACTTACCATACACTAGGCCTGGGGCAGCAGGACTGATACAGGCCGCCTCCACTTTGGGGATGAGGCTCCAGAGTGACTCTGCCTTTTGCTGAGGGGTGCCGCAGATGTGGGAGATGGGGGCTGCAGTTTGTTTAGCCTAAATGTAAGTCGAGGGCTGCATTTGTAGTGCTCCGTCAGTGTCTGGCCTGAACACTTAATATTTACAAAATACAAAGTAGGCGAAGGTCTTGAACACGGTGTTGTGGAAGTCATGAACGTCTTCAGAACATAGAACTGAGCAGGCCTGGCAGGGTAAGGATTACTAGAGAAACACATGAAATTAATCCAACGTTTTTGGCCAATATTGGGAAATATATTAAAGTCTAACACAAATGTCCTAAGTGTGAAAGGCTCCTTCTCTCCCGTGCTTTGTCAATGAAAAGCTTCCAGTTTGGGTGTCAAAAAGGACTTGGTGTAAAATTCCAACATTGCTATTTACTAACCACTTGAACTTGGACCAGTGTGTCACCTGCTTCAATTCTCGCACATTGTGAGGAATTACAGAGATCTTACCTAAGACAAAGTGTGCAAAGCATTTTGACATGTTGTGGGGTCTGTAGTGACTCCCCTTTGCCTTCCCACTCTCCAGCCTTCAGCAGGGTGACTGGCTGCTGGAGTGAGGACCTACCCATGTGCTTTCCCCCTGTGAGAATGAGCTCCCAGACAGGCGGGAGATCTTAGCATGGTCAATGCCACCTCTCCCAGGATAACTGTTTCTTACACTGTATGTGTTTTTCAGGGATGAAAAAATGTCAAGGCATAAAGATAACTTGATTTTAGATTTTAGGGTCTCAGACATAGTCTTTTCATGCATAGAGCAATGTCTGTAGTTAGTACTTGAGGTCCCTCTCATTAATGTCAGCAGCAGGATTGATCATATAAGGGAATCTCAAGACTTGTACTGGAAAATTGGCCATGGAAAACCATCTTGAAGTGTGTCATTGTAGAGGAAGGAGTTAAGATGATGGTCATATTGGCAGAATACGAGGTGAAAAGATGGCTGGTACTTTTGTAACAATTTTAGAGCTGTTTCTAATGGGTCTTTGTGGGGAAAACAGCTCTTGCTGCATTCTGAGTTCTTACTACTGTGTCTGCTACCTTTCTCTTATTCCCGGCCTGTTTTTCCCATGCCTGCAAATGTCTTCACTCTTGGAGCCCAAATTATCCCTCTTCTAACTTTGTCTGGAGTTTTATGATGCTCTAAAGGGATGGAATATAACATGAGGCATTGCCATCCTTTCAAGTCATACTTTCAACAGACTGCTGCAGCCTGTAGATTGTTTCAGCTTTGTGTTTCAGGTCATGAAAAACTTAAATGCTTCACTTAGTTACTTAAGTTATAAATTCCGTACAATAGACCTGCACTAAAAAGAGATTCTGGCACTACAGCTGAGTTTGGTCTGGTTTTCCTAACAGCATCTCTATAATCGGGGGGCTTGAGATGGCACACCAGAACTATGGAGTGTTGACTCTGTTTTGTGGCCAGGCATTAAAAGATATTGGGAATTTGAATCCTTTCTGTTCAAAGACTTTTCTTTATACAATAGAACAGAAACCGATTTTTAAAGGGCCTCTCCTTCTCTGTCCACAAAGCTCCTTGTTATAACTATCTAATGGCACGTGACAGGGTGAACCGTGCAAGCTACATGGCCCCACCTACCTCAGGAGGGCAGAGGGCTGCAGTCCTGATCTGTCTCTGTAAGGCAAAGAGCCTGGGGTTCTCCTTTGTGGCTGCCATGTACTCAGCTCTCTCTCCCTGCCTGAGGCAGAGCGACACCCCTTCCCAAGATCTGTAACCCAAATCGCCCCATTCAGTCATAGCGTCAGGCTCAAAGTTAAGCATTTGTTCACCAGGTCCAGAGGTGGCACCTCTTGGTCTGGACACTTCATGAACTAAGAAGATCGGGGTTCTGTCCCTTTTGTCCCCTCCCACCTTACGGAACTGGGAAAGATAACTCCCATTCAGAAAGGGGAGGGATGGGAAATATAGGATGTCCCCAAAGTGTATGCACACACTTTGAATACTTAGAAAGGCAGCATTTATTAAAATATATTTCATTTTCAAAACTGAGCTATCAGCCAAAACCGGTTTGGCTCAGTGAATAGATGGTCACTATCTGTCAGTCGGCCTGCGGACTGAAAGTTCCCAGGTTCGATTCTGGTTAAGGGCATGTACCTTGGTTGCAGGCACATCCCCAGTAGGGGGCGCGCAGGAGGCAGCTGATGGATGTCTCTCTCTCATTGATGTTTCTAACTCTCTATCCCTCTCCCTTCCTCTCTGTAAAAAAATCAATAAAATATATTTTAAAACACACACACACACACACACAAAAAAAAAAAAAAAACTAAAAAAGAAAAAACAAAAAAAACCTGAGCTATCAGTTGTTAAAGTGTGTAGGTAAACATTTTGGGGGGACACGCTGTATATAGCAGTTTGAGAGTGGTAGCAATTCTATAACCCCACTGAGGAGGCATTTTGGGGGACCCCACCTTGGGTTGGAGAATGTTCATTAATTATAGCCCAGATTCTGCTTCCTAGAGGAGCCCCCGCCTCCCAGTCCATTGTTCTCCATGGCCATTGGCTCCTCCTTTTGAGAGTTTCTTCCTTTTCTGGCAACTTCTTGGCTACCCTGAGGTTGGCACTGGAGAACAGGCCTTCCTTGGGGGCAGCTTCCTTAGTCTGTAGGGTGGTGGTCCTCTTTTAATGCAGACGGGTGGTTATTTTGGCATCACAACCCTCAAACCATGTCACTCACTTATCTGATTCTAGTTCGCTTCATGTATCAATAGCCAAACCTACAATTTTGGCTACTTATAACTTAGATTTTCTATATTTCTCATCTTTTTTACCCCTCCATGTACCTCCTCCTTCCTTAACTTCTTTGAGGGTATCTTGTTCTCCACCAGCTTTCAGTTGGAGACCCACCCCCTTTGTCTCTTTTTCCTGAACCAGGTTTCCTGAGTGAAAGAATGTACTGAGAGCCACAGTAATCCGCGCAGGCGTTTTAATGTCCGGTGGCTGCACCCTTGATTTGATCCTTAGCCGAGGTTGAGTTTTAACCAGCCTTTGTTCCTTCAAAGGCCTTCTTCATTTTATTTTTAACCATTTGGGGTTGAGAAGTTACTTGCCTCTCCAGTCTTTTAAGTCTGAACTTGAACTCTAGTTTCTTACATTCCTGATATAAATCAACCAATTATTTTTTGATATCATTTCTTTCTTGCATGGGTTTCTCTGATCTTACTCAGTTATGTGTGTTTTTTTTAATCCTATTCCTTGTCTTTTCATTTTTTCCTTTTGCTTTTTCATCTAATCTTGTTGTCCACCAGTTTCATAGAGGCCATGTCCCCTGTGCTCTGTTGAGGGTGCCAAACCATTTCCAGACTTTTCTTTTGGATCCATCACTATATCCAGGCAGAAATCTTTGAGGATTTCAGACGCTGTTCCTTCCTCTAATGAAATTTTTTTTTTCTCTCACATGGCTTGTGCTTTTTTTCTTCTCCATTTTTTTTTATCCCTTTAAAAAAGTGAAATCTGCCAGATGTGTTTTCTGACAGCAAATGGGCTCCTTTACTATCCACTTGGATCTGCAGCCCAAGGCAGGTCGACCTGCACAAATCCCAGTTCAAGTCTCAGTTTCTAGAAGGCTTTTGCTGAGATCAGTCTTTACTAACACTCCCTTCTTGATCTTCTGGTTTGGGTGGGAAATATGGAAACAAAAATGTGGAGCATTTGCTGCCACCAGGATTATTCCTTTCTTTATTGCCTGTTACACTGCTCTGTTTATAGGGATTGTCCTCCGAGTGTAATGTGTCCTTCTCTTAAACTTCCTTCCCAGCTGAAACCTGTTTGGCTCAGTGGATAGAGCGTCGGCCTGCGGACTGAAAGGTCCCAGGTTTGATTCCGGTCAAGGGGCATGTACCTTGGTTGTGGGCACATCCCCGGAGGGGGCATGCAAGAGGCAGCTGATCAATGTCTCTCTCTCATCTATGTTTCTAACTCTCTATCCCTATCCCTTCCTCTCTGTGAAAAATCAATAAACTATATTTAAAAAAACAAAACAAAACAAAAATTCCTTTCCAGTTGTTTTCTAGGAATTATTGGCCTTTATGAATGTGCCAAGATAGGAGTTTGAAAAGGAGGGGTGTGTGTATGTGTGTGTGGTTTGGGGGTAGCACACCGTTATCTCACCAACACAAAGATCTGCCTTGATGGGAATTTGAAGTTGGCTTCAGCCTTATTGTGGCTACAGCTCTTGAGTGTCTGAATCAGATAACAAACTGTAGAGGGTGTTTGACATTCCTTCTTTTTCTCAGGCGGCCTCAGTTTTCTGAGCCCTCAGCTGGTTATGACATGACAGGTTCTTCTGGTTTTGTCCTGTTTTTCCTTTCCTCCATCAAGTGTAGGATTGATGTTTATTTTCAGCGAGATCCTTCCAGGTTGGGGTGCTATCTGTTGACTTTAGTTTTCCCTGGAGTGATTTCTTGGATTGTTTCCTGCACGTTCAAAAACTGAGAGAGGTTTACAGGATTCACTTGACCCTGGAAGTCCATGCACCTTCATTTCTGGCTTGGTCTTCTGACACCTGGATAGGAGGGCTTGTACTTTTAAGTCTGGTAATAGAATTCCTAAAAAAGTAGTTATTGCAATATCGTTATATTTGGCTTGCTACTAGAGTGGGTAGGAGTTTTACAGTTTCATTTGAGTTTGACATTATATCGTATTTCTGTTTCAGATCCTGGCCGCAGCGATGTTTCACTTCTTCAGGAAGCCCGTGGAACCGAAAAAGCCTTCGGTGTCAGACACGGAAGCAGATGGCTTTGTCCTTTTAGGTGAGTTTCTGTTAAGAAATGAAATAACGATAAGACGACTTTTTAACCCAGGAAAATTTTCTCAAAAGTCGGGAGTCGTCTTATATACCAGGTATCATCTTATAGGATGGGTATATCCCAAACTCTATATTTTAACTCGAAAAGTTGGGGGTCGTCTTATATGCCCAGTCATCTTATACACTGGAAAATACGGTACATGGATTATTTTTCCTTTTAAAAAATTACTTGAAAATAATAGGATTGATTTTTAAAAATTATTTCCTAGTAATTTGAGAATTAATTTATATTAAATCTATAAAGTTCATTAATCACTTAGAATATTATCATCAAGTCATGCTCTTCTTATATATTGCTTTGGCTATGTCCTGCAAATCAAATTTATAAAATTATCCTATTTTTAATATGCTAGACAGTCTCTATAGTTGTGAAAAAACAAAATTCTTGAAGCACCCTTGACAATTTCAAGTTCTGATTTATGAATAGCAAACCTTGCTTCTTAAATTAGCATCTTAAATTACATTAGGCAACTGAAATAGAAATATTTGCTGAATGCAGTACACTTCTCAATCAAATATTAACTAGTTTTCCTAAATGTTTAAGCCTAGTTTATCTCCTATTATAAAATTATTGCTACTAATGAGGATGTAAGTTATTTTAGGAAATATTTCTTTCAACCAGATGCTATGCTTTTCCCATGGGGAATTCTGTAAAAAACACACAAACCTTTTCTTCATGTCATGCTGTCTTTCCCCGGGGAGGAGAGGTGGATTCTGGGGAAGTTTCCCCTGGTGGCACACATCCTCTCCCACCCTGGACCTGCTCCCACCAGATCCGGGCTCCTCTCTGAGATGATTTGCATGAACTCATAGGGGGTTTCCTCTCTGGAATGTTCCTCAGGTGTCTTCCCCTCCAGAGTCTGCTTTCCTACTTTTTCCTTCGTCCTTGTCCAGTCTGACTAGGGTTCCCGGGAATCGGCGGGAGTCAGGGGTAATCCTGGATTTTCAGCTTAGGCGCTCTGGCAGCCAGGCTCCCCCATGCATCCGAACCCACACATTCACAGGTATGGTGGGTGGCTCTCTGCTCTTCAGTCTTTGTCTGTAGGATCTGGCCCTTTGCAGACAGGGCACGGAGGTTTTCTCTCTCTGGCCTCTTCCAGTTCCTGGCAGATCAGAATAGATTTTCTCCAGCTAAATATCACTGTGGACACCGCGTCTTCCACAGTTGGGTTCTGGCAGGCCGTGTGTTTTCCCGCCTCTGTTTCTGTGGCCTGGGACAGGGGCCATGGTTGGGCGCTCAGAGTTGTGTTTTTCTCCCACCAGATCCCCTACACTGGAGGCATAATAGTGGGGCGCGGTCTGACCAGGGCCAGGGATTTTTCTGAGGATCAGTGGGTTGCTGCAGACACCACTGCTTAGCAGGCCTTTCTCAGCGGGTCAGAAATCAGAGCCTTGGCTTCCAAGCCAGGACTGGCTCTGTCAACGCCAAGTTCCTTTTAGTAAAAAATTAAATCTTTATCGTTGAAAGTATTACATATGTCTTCTTATCCCTCCATTGATCCCTTATAGTGCCCACCCCCCCCCAGACCTTCACCTCTTCCCACCCATCCACACACCCCTGCCTTCCTCTGAGATCCGCAGTCTGTTCCATGCTTCTGCGTCTCTGGATCTATTTTGTTTCCGTTCCTTGAAAGCGGCCAGTGTTGCTTCCCTTTCACGTAATGTATTAGCCTCACTCACAGAAAAACTCAGCGATGTCTCTGGTCTTCTATGAAGTTTCTGCTTTTTCAGGAGTTTTACAATAAATTCCTCTCTCAGGAATTTGCTTCCACAAAGCCTGATTTTTTTCAAACTCTTTTCTGTATTCTTGATTTTAGCACACCTCTGTTGTCTTTAAATAGGCAGTAGACCTTGCTTTTTTCTGTGTTTTATGGTTAAAAATCATAAATATTATCCTTTTTGTTATCAAATAGGTATTTAAAGGAGGTAAGTTTACTGTATAGAGAACTAAATAGACATAAGACAGATCAGTAGTAGAAAAGCATCCACATGTTTACCTGTCCATGGCAGCCCTCCTAGAAGAGTGAAGACCAGAAGAAGTGGTAAAAGCCAAGTGCTTATATACCAGGTTGAGTAAAGAGGCAGTTGTGGGAAAGTGACTAAAATATGGGGGGCGACTAATGGGAGATAAGAGTTATTTTAACAAGTTCTGTCTGTAAAGTTCTCTTGGCCTCGACTCCCCATTTCTGGCAGTAAGAATGTCTCTTTCTTCCTGGTATCTTTCATATGGGGGTTTTATCTCCTGCTTTCAGTTCCAAGTTATCCTTATGCCAAAGTGGCACATTTTTGGGGTGGTGTATCTGCCACCCTTCACCGTTTTGGGCATGTTATGTAACCTCTCTTGGCTTATCTAGGGAATGAACATGGTAACAGTATCCACCCCATAGGGCTGTTGCGGGGATTCAGTGAGTTAATGTGTGTGAATTGCTTAGGGAGTGAAGTGGTGGTATTGTCTCTCATACAGCTGAGGACTTAGGTTTTCCAAGTTCCTCCCGCTAACACATAGCAGATCTGACTCCAGAGCCTACCTCCTGCCCTCCTAAACATTAAGTGTCCATTTTTTAAAATGTCACATTATCATTTTTAATTTTAAAACATTATTGACATTTAAGATTTAAAAAAATTTTTTTTTGTTGTTTAAAAGTGAAAGTATTGATTTTTTTTGTGTGTGTTTTAATAAAGGAAGATGGCATATTATTGTCCATAAAGTTTGGCTTTAATTTTTGATACCCCCCAATTTTTACTATTTAATACTTTAAGTATATTAAAATATTGCAGAAATCTGTAATCTTCTTTATGAGGTTGAAATTGGGATATGGTATACATTGATTAATTAGTACAAAAAGAATTCTTTGACAGTGAAGGACTTAAACTGAATTGACTGATAAAAGTCAGGACGGATTATTAGGAATATAGTTCATTGTCTTTAAAAATAGAATGCTAATGTCTTTTTAAAAAAAACAGATGTTTCTGCAGAGTTGCTCTTTTTATCACATGACTCTATGTTGACATATATATCTGCTGTAGTCTCAGAGCCTACTATGGAAAATATTTTGGAAAATGTCAAATAGGACAAATACTAGATATGAAATGCTATTATTAACATGGCCCCATACTTATACATGTGTATTTTAGTTATCATGTGTTCACATAACTTTTTTTGTCCTTGTGGCAATAGATAACATTACAGGCAAATAAATGTATATGATTGCCTTTGTGTGTTTATTAATTTCTAAATGAGGCAAAGAACTGAAGACTTAGAAACATGATTGTATTATAGCAACAACTTCTTATCAATATGTAGTCTACAGAATTTTTTAGATTATCATCTTACGTGGCCTTTATAACCTGTTTCTAACAAAGTCAGAGAAAAATATGTTTAATGTTAAAAGAATAAATTATCCGTTTTTTCCCCACTTGAGAAAATACCTTGACCCCAGGCAAGCCTACCTGCTCAACACAAATAGGTCTTAGGTCGCAGTTATTAGATGGCATTGCTGAGTTGCTAAAATCAGGGTCGAGCAGAGCCTAGGCACTTTTGTCGATCATAGGAATATCTGGGCTTCTCATATACAATTAGCTCACTTTGGGATGGAACCCTTTTTTCTCTGTTTAGCCTTTGTGAAACGTCAAGCGTGCTAAATAAGAACAAGGGGGGAAAACGGCCTCATGGAAAAACATCCTTTCCCATGTAACCGGCTGCTATTCACAGAAGAAGGTAAAGGCTGTTCATTCATTCAGTAATGAAGTTGAAGTAATCCTCCAGGGTACTCATTTTACAGAAAAACAAATTGCAGTTACCATTTGCATCACTGGGTGGCGATTTTTCTTAGTCTATACCGCCCTTTAAAACCCCAGCCAGCATGGCACTGTTTGTAACCACCAGGGTTTTCTTCTGTTATGACATGTTTAATTGTACTTTTAAGGCATCAACTTTAAGTTGATTACAAATTTGCTATTGCAGTGTGCAACCTCATAGTTATTTTAAATGAGGATAAAGGGGTCTCTGTTGCCTCGATGTTGCTATATACTAGTAAGTCTTTCCAAAACTAAGACAAAAGCATGAATTAGCTTAATATGCTATAGCGAAGTGAAGGAGAAATAGCAGCAACAGCCCCTTCCCCTCCCCCGAATATCAAATGGAAAGGAATAATTTAGATTACTGTTGTGTTCAGTGACACTGTTGACCAGATGTTGACTATAACTTTGAAGAATGATTTGGGCAAGCACAGTTTCAGAGATTAAAGGAATCGGGTTTCAGTTCAACTGAAATTCATCATGTTTTTCAGAATATGCAGGTGCTTCTTAAAGTAGGGCATAAGAACTTCTAGTTTCCATTAAGCTAATTATTTTTGTAAACCTCATTGAATTTAGGATTAGAGTTTAGTATTTCAGCAGTTGGAAGTCTTCTTTTAAGTACTGATATTGAAATATATGACTTAGTCTCACCTTCTGTTTTCTAGGTTAAATGATAAATCAAATTTTGAAAAGTAGTGGGTTATTTTTAACATCATTTCCTACTGTATTCCCCATCCTGGGAATCATTCAAACCATGTACACGCAATAAATTCAACTATCATGTTTTTATATGGAGCTTTTTAGGAAATCTTTTCATCTCTGTATTCTTTCCTTTATTTAGAAGTGGAAATTGAATTGTGTACAATAAGAATTTACATTCCATGGAATGAGGGACAGTGAGTAACTTTGATCGTTTGTAAGACTGAAGGCTTTAATTAAAACAATGACAAAAACGAAACAGATTTTCAGCATGTGCTTCCTATTTTTACTCCCTGTTCATAAGTATACCAAATCTTAAAAAAAAAAATAGTGTTTATGGATCCAAAAAGCAACTTAACCTCTTAATATCCCTTTATTCATATATTTGATATCCACAAAAACTCAAATGACAATTAATTGACCTTGCAATTCCAAAGCAAAGTGTGTTAGAATTTTTCTTTTTTCTTTTTTCTTTTTTAAATTAAATTTATTGGGGTTACATTGGTCAACATGAACATACAGGTTTCAGGTGTGGGTTTCTGTGTTTCAACTAACCTCATTATACTGTTGCTTATTTCCCATTAAGAAATGTAGAGACCAAATCGGTTTGGCTCAGTGGATAGAGGTTTGATTGCGGTAAAAGGCATGTACCCCGGTAGGGGGCGTGCAGGAGGCAGCTGATTGATGTTTCTCTCTCATTGGTGTTTCTAGCTCTCTATCCCTCTCCCTTCCTCTCTGTGGAAAATCAATATATTAAAAATTTTTTTCTTAAAAAAAAGAAATGTAGAAGTTTTTAATGCAGTGGTCGGCAAACTCATTAGTCAATAGAGTGGCAAACTGTGGTTTGCGAGCCGCATGTGGCTTGCAAGCCGCAGTTTGCAGACCACTGATCTAATGGATAGAAGTAACACAATTGTCACATTGTTGGTTCTTAATTCTGTTTCACCTGATAACTCACAGGCACTTCAGGATGAAAGTGTTCAGGCCAGGCTGTCCCATTGCAGGGGGGAGAGAGGGTACCACCCCAGTCTTATCTCCTTGGGTGTACAGAGTGAGGGCAGGGAGAGGTGCCACCTGTACTGCAAGGCAGAACTGAGCCCTCTGTTTCATGCATCTTGTGAGAAATCATTCCTTCTTACTGGAGCTCAGTAGACTCAGCTAACTCAAATGCAGATCAGGGCGCTGCCTCCCTAACTCTGGGGTTCTAACCCTCCTGTGCAGTAGGGGGCACTTTGGATATATACTGGCGCTGGGACCACATCCCTATACTCTGATCAGATGGGCCTAGATTTGGTCTGTACTTTTTTTTTTTTTTTTAAATTCCAGAGTCCCCAGGGTAGTTCTTGTGTGCATGCCGGGCTGCGAGCCACTGCAGTTCACTCTCTCTAATTTAGTAATTGTACACCATCCAATAACTTGTTTAAGACACTTTGCAAAAGACCTCATAAAAACACAAAGTTACAGTTTCTCTTCCACTGTACCTGAGCCATAAACAAACAAAAAGCAAATAAAACCCCAGAATTCCTAGGTTAAACACACTTCCTCTCAAACATTAAAGAGGCAGAGAGCAGAAAGCTTCACATTTTAAGAAATGGGATTCGTTTCTAAGAGTAAGAGTAATTAATATACTTGGAACCTTAAATGTGTGTGCATGTGTTTAAGTCAGTAGAGCAGTGGGGAAGTATTTTATTAAATTAATTATACAAACGTGAATGCCAGGTGGCCTGTGACTCTTTCTGTCGTAGCCATACATCTAGACGGACTTGAGGTAAAATTATTTGACAGATTAACACCCATAAACTTTTCAGGGCAACTCCGAACTCCTTTTTCTTTGAATTAAAACCTGCAGGCAGTCATATTTTTAGGATAGCTATTTGGGGGTAATTGACTGGTTTACTACAGTACTGTTTCCTTCAGCAGGGAAAACAAAGTTAAGTATGCACAGCATATTACATTAAATGGAGTCTCCTCTAGCATTTCCTTAGAGTTTTCTAATGCTCTATCCACATCTGAGACTGGGCCTTATATATTTTAACTTAAAGTTTATTCATAGTCCTTTTCTGTTGAGGAAATAAATAATGAGAATGAAATTTAAATAAAATGTACATAGTGTTAGCATGGTACTTTGTACTAGTAAAACATGTAGGATTGGAAGACCTAAATGTTGTCTATCTGGTAATCTTAATACTACTCCAGTAGTCTTTTATATGTAAGTGATTATGTTCAGCTTCTGTTTTCCCCCCACTTTGAATGCAACCAAAGCACATTTTGAAGGGAAGAATTCCTGCTGGGTTTACATATTAATCTTTCTAAGCATGAATTTATGAAAAATTTAAACATCTTGTTTGTTTATTGTATCACAATAGAATTACACTGTTACCCAAGAATATCTAAAAAAACAGAAGAAAAATAGCTCAAGTTCGTGTGATGTAATCTTTCCCTATTGTAGAGTCATCGAGTGACCATTCTGGACGTTCACCTGCTCTGTCCCACGCTCTCTGCTCCTTGTTAAAGATGCTGCAGATGCGTGGGCCTGACCTGTACCCAAGGAAACAGGTTTTGGAGCTATAGCAATACAGGCGACTTTCATGTGTGTTGATATTTGGGGATTGTTGGAAACTTTTTTTATTCATTAAAAATTTTACATTGACTTTAGAGAGAAAGAAGGGGGGTGGGGACAGAGAGAGAGAAAGAGAAAGATTTGTTGTTCCACTTATTTAAGCATTCATTGGTTGATTCTTGTATGTGCCTAACCAGGGAACAATGTGCATCTTTGACGTATTGCGATAATGCTGTAACCAACTAAGCTACCTGGCCAGGGCTGGAGTACTTATTTTACAACGTATGGTGGAAGAAAACCTTCCAGCTGGTGAGACAGACTGTGTAAAGTATGTAGACTCAGAAGAATCTGGAATAGTTACAGGGCCAGTAAAAAGTTCTTGGCTAACTGGAGAGGGTTTATCAGGGCCTCTGATGAGAAACGAGTCTAGAAAGGTGGTTTATTGTTGGGCTTGTGTGTCATTCTGAGACATTAGAATTTTATCTCACTGGCAAGAACTCTCAGCTACCTGTCTATTTAAGGCAGTGAAGTAGTGTTTTGTTTTACTTTTTTACCATAAATGTATTAAGAGTTTTTAAAAAAATATTTTTATTGATGTCAGAGAGGAAGGGAGAGGGAGAGAGAGATAGAAACAACAATGATGAGAGGGAATCATTAATTGGCTGCCTCCTGCAGGCCCCTTACTGGGGATTGAGCCCAGACCCGGGCATGTGTCCTCGACCAGATTCGAACCATGACCTCCTGGTTCATAGTTTGATGCTCAACCACTGAGCCATGCAATTATCTATTTTAACAGTTTTTAAAATAGATAATTCTTAGTTTCATCAAGATTAAGAATTATTTTTTAATGAAAGAATTATTGCAGCATCATCTCCTGAATGCATGAGTGGAAAAGTGCAAGTATACTTGTACCAGGTTGACAGGCTAAGACAGCAAAACAACAAACCAAATGCCTTACATTATGGTATTAATGATTTAAAGGAGTCATTGTCCTGAAACTGTCCAGTGTTCTAAGTTAAACAGCTCAGCTCTATACTTACAGAACAACTTATTTTTATTTCTTCCATTTATTATTTTCTGGTGCACAAGCCGAAAATATGGTTGGCAGCACCAAAGGAAAACTGTAACCCTTAAAATAGTTTGTTGATGGATTGCTTGATAGCCAGCCATTTTCCCTGTTGCTAGCACTATGTTTGGGGTTCTTAGCCAAGTTGAATTTGGGGGGCTGAGAACAGTATCTATAAGCCTCCTGATATTATAGGCAAAATTTTGTATTTGTATTTTTTTTTCTGGGGAAAAGGGTCTCTGCATTTAATCAGATTCTGAAAGGTCTGTAACCCTCAAAAACGTAAAGAACCATTTTTTTTTCCTAGATGTTGCTATGTATACCAGTGATCACTGGCCACTTGGGTTGTGGCATATTTTATTTTAATGTCAGTGGTAGCGTAGTCATTCTCAGTGGTAGCAGAGTCATTGTCAGAAGTTACATATCATTGGCCATTTTTATTAGTTCAGATTCAAGAAATAGAATGACTTTAGAGCAGCTGAATAAAAATTAGGAATAATTACTGTAAGGTAAGATACACAGCAGACAAGATGTCTATAGTGAGGATATAATCTAAATGGCAAGACATACCAAAATAAAAATTTAAATAACATTACAGAACAATGATATCAAACACGTAAGGTGCCTGATTGGATGACTTGCAGCATGATGGTCCCATATAATTATTCATTTGTTGTTGTTTCTCTGTCTGGTTCCGTCATCCTGGTATGAGTGTTTCATTTAGGCCATGAAACCGCAATTCTTTTTTTTCACTAAAAAAAAAAAAAAAAAAAAGGGAGGGGGGAGGCAAATGGGAATGGAGATGTACAGATTCTAACCAGTGACGGAGAACTTTACTGTTGTAGTAAACATGTAACGAGGATTTCCTAATGACAGTTTGCTCTGGTTTGCCGTGCATGGACCTCTGCCCGGGATGTTTTTCTGCGCCCAGGCCTGCAGCCCAGGGGTTCCTTGTGCAGAGAGCCTGGCCTGTTTCACTTTGTCTACATCCTGTTCTCTCTTCAAAGCTCTGATGAAATTTTGTCTCTAGGTCCCCACAGTCTCTAGATAGCGCTCTCTTTGATCTTATAATGTCCATTTTCTGCTATCATTTATTTGCTTCTTCGTCACATACTGTCTTGTAACAGCTCCTGTATTATTGTTTGGTAATGCACCTCGTCTGCTGTGTGTTTTATATAATGGTCAGCACAGTGCCTTCCTTCCATGAACAGATCCTCAGGCCACATACTGAGGATCTACTCCAGGTTTGGGAGCGACTTCTAAATCATTTATTTTGGTTAGGAAACCTGTCTTCTGTTAAGATATTTTTTTCCAGTGAAGATTCTTCTTTGTTTAACTTATGACACCTATCACTTGGGCTTAAATTGTTACATTATAATTTTAGTTATTATATTAATGCCAGCTGAGCTAAGCATTCATAGCAGGTTTGCCTACCCAAATTCATCCCTTGAAAGTGTCCACCTTCCTCTGCATGGCCGTGTGTTTCTGGGGAGAATGGCTTTCTTCCCAGCCCTGGGACCAGTTTTCATTTGTCTAAGCCAGTAAGGGTGGCCCAGTCCCCTTGTCAGAGATTCGTTTCAGAATGGTGCCCTGTGACAATTCAACTAATTGGATGAGAAGGAAGGTGGGCTCAGGGGCTTTGGTGGAGATAACCAAGAGAGAGGGTCCTCTTCCCCCGATGGTTCCTTCAATTGGATGAAATGCCTGGGAGGTTGTATCCATCTTTGCCATCTCTGCTGAGGACAGGAAACCCAGGACAGAGGTAAAATGTTAAAGATGCAGAATAAAACGAGAAAGCAACCTGGTCCATGATGACATTGTTGAACTGATATGTTTACTGGTCTGAGAAATGGTGAGATAATGAGTTCCCCAGTTAAAGTTTAAGCCACTTTTAGATAGGTTTCTATTCGCAGCTGAAGATGTCTAGACTATATGACAGGCATGCTTGGAAGGTTACATCTTTTCTTGTTAATCTTTGTTGTTGTTTTTGTAAAGCCCCTTTTAGTTTTTATTTTAGTTTTTAAAATATATTTTATTGATTTTTTACAGAGAGGAAGGGAGAGGGATAGAGAGTTAGAAACATTGATCAGCTGCCTCCTGCACACCTCCTACTGGGGATGTACCACAATTGCCCTTGACCGGAATTGAATCTGGTTTTAATGTCCAGACTTTCTGGAATCTCTTCTCTTTTCCCCTCTACTCCCTTCTCTTTCCCTCCCCTTTCTTCCCCTCCTCTTTTCTCCCCTCCCCTCTCCTCAATAAAGTTCTTTGGTTGACATCCATATAGAGAAAGTTTATATCTATGTCCTTCAAAACTCAAGTTTTAACCAAACAATGCATGGAAATAGCCTGGAGTTACATTTCAGATGAAGAGAGCGTCGAAAAGGATGTGCATCTTGGACATTGCTGGTACCCAGGGAGGCCAACAATATGGTGGTGAACAAGTATCTATTAACTGTTGGGTGACCAGGAAACTAGTTTAACTTACTGACATAATAGTTTGCTACTTTCCTGCGTTTTAGTAATGTTGTACAAAATTGGTTGGTATATGTAGATTGATGTGCAACACATGGTAATTTTCCCCTTTGAAGCAATAGGGCATAGGCATTTTCTCACGCATCCATTTTTCAGGAACAGATTGATGTGAAAGGAAGAGATTCCTGTACTAATCTGGACCAGCTATTTTATTGTCAGCAATCCTGCTGGTGCTAATATTCTTCAACTTAATATAATATTAAGGTAATATAGTCTTAAAGCATCTCACCAATAAGACTTAGATATCTGTGTGTTACATATTTAGAAATGTACCATTTCCAAAAATGCTGAAGGCAATAAATGAAATCATAATCTTTTTTTAAACATGAAAATTTGGGAGAAAACTTGAAATGTATGTTCAGTTTTATCACCCCAAATTTATAGTTGCTTTTTAAAGTTAAAAATAAATTATATTTTTAACTGAATTACATGTTAATCATGCTCAGTTTTCAAATTTCATTTATTTTTATTATTTTTAAACGTAAATTTTTGTTGTTGAAAGTATTACATATGTTTCCTTTTTCCCCATTGACCTCTCCCTGGCCTCTCCCACCTGCCCCGACCCGAGGGTTAAGTCAACAAGGACCCTAGAGTGGGAGTGGGAATGAAAGGGACAAGAGACACAAGGAATGGAGACAAGACAAAAGTTCTGATCAAGTCTCATTTATTCAACAGGAGTTTGGGGTATTTATAGGGAGAAGGAGGAATGAGGCCTAGCCCTTAAGGCAAAACACCTGGCCTAGTCCTTAAGACAAAACACCTGACTTTATGGGAAAGAGATAGGGTTTGGGGTAATTGAAACCTAGCCCGAGGTTAGTGCTAATGTGGCTTACTACAAAAATGGCTGTTAAGCACAAGTTTCCCACACCCACCCCCCATCACATGCCCTCACCTCCTACCATCTGTGTCCATTGTTCTGCTCATATGCATGCATATAATTTCTTCAGTTGATCTCCTACCCCCCCTTCTCCCACCCTCCTCTGCCTTTCCTTTGAGGTTTGATGGTCTGTTCATTGTTTCTATGTCACTGGATCTATTTTTGTTCATTTGTTTACATTGTTCATTATACTCCACAAATGAGTGAAACTATGTGATACTTTTCCTTCTCTGACTGGCTTATTTCACTTAGTGTAATGCTCTCCAGGTCCATCCGTGCTACTGTGAATGGTAAGAATTCTTTTTTTTTTTTTTACAGCAGTGTAGTATTCCATTGTGTAGATGTACCATAGATTTCTAATCCACTCATCAGCTGATGGGCACTTAGGCTGTTTCCAAATCCTAGCTATGGTGAATTGTGCTACTATGAACATAGGGATGCACATGTCCTTTCTGATCGGTGTTTCTAGTTTCTTGGAATATAGTCCTAGAAGTGGGATCACTGGGCCAAATGGGAGTTCCATTTTTAACTTATTGAGGAAATTGCACACTGTTCTCTACAGTGGCTGCAGCAGTCTGCGTTCCCACCAGCAGTGGACGAGGGTTCCTTTTTCTCCACATCCTCACCAGCACTTGTTGTTTGTTGTTTTGTTGAAGACAGCCATTCCGGCAGGTGTGAGATGGTACCTCGATGTCATTTTGATTTGCATTTCTCCGATGATTTGTGACAGTTAGCATTCCCCCCCCCCCCATATGTCTCTTGGTCTTTTGTTCTAAAGTCACTTTTTAAAGTTTAAAACAAATTATATGTTTTTAACTGAATTTCATGTTAATCATGCTCAGTTTTCATGTTTTAAATAAGAGTATTTAAAAGTAATGATAAAAAATCATTAATTTTATTGTTTCATGTTTCAATTTTTATTTTCAATTGAGCTATGATTTATATAACATTCTACCATTAGAGGGTGGGAGTGACACAGTATATCATTTTTTAGGGCTGGAAGGACATCTTTTGGATTATCCTTAAACAGCTTCATATGTGAATATTTCTGATTGAGAGTTGCATACTCAGAATACTTTAAAATACGTAAATTTCTTTGTTTGCTTAGGAAGATCAATAAAGTGTAGGAGTATAGTATATAAGCTGCCTTATATAAAATATCAAATTACAGCGTGAACCAATTATAGTAAACGCATTGCCTTTAGAGTGAGATCTAAATGCCTTTCTAGCCTGTGGGCATCTTTTCTTTGCTAGCATTGGGTTAAATGTACCATCACAAAAATTCAGTTACCATTCCTACCTTTTATGGAAATATGTGAATGCACCCAAATATATTTTGATATTCTCAGTTCAGATGTACGTAACCGTTTTCCATTCCCCAAAGCAGTGCCATTTCTTTCAGCTGTTTTTAGGTCGCCAGGGTGATAGGATCTGGAGGCGTGTGGAGCTCTGCGTGGCACAGACCTGTTTCTCAGGTGGTGTCCGTACGCACCTTCCTGGGACTGGACAGTTTGTCGGAAAAAATAAGCTGATGGAATTTCAGGTTTTCTGTTCGAAGTTTCCCTTAAGTTCTAGAGAGAGAGCCAACATTAAGGTTACAAGCAGTTATTAGGCAGATAACATGCATGACTGAGGAGCACATGGTCATTAAAGGGGCAATTTGCAGAGTCCATCACATTTACTTGTGTGGCTGTTTTGTACTTTGAACTTTTGTAGCTAGAGTCATGGTTTTATATTCTGATTTGTAAGCTATAAAATAAACAGTCGTTTAAACCTGAGAGAACTAAACATATAGTTTGTATGATATAATTTAAAATATTAATAATGTTATGCAAAGAGCATTTCGTCTTCCAGGCACTTCTTTTTTTTTTTTTTTTTTCCCTTCATTCTTTTTTTTTTTTAATTAAATCTTTATTATTCAGATTATTACATTTGTTTCTCTTTTTTTCCCCTCCATAGTACCCCTCCACCCAGCTCCCACCCTCCCTCTGCCCTTAGCTCCCTCCCATTGATCTCATCCATAGGTGTATGATTTTTGTCCAGTCTCTCCCTGTATACCCTTCACCCCTTTCCCCCTAAGAATT
>PVJN01029356.1:0-26501 GCA_004026805.1 Lasiurus borealis | reverse complement strand
CCTATATTGGGTGCATATATGTTTACCAGAGTTATTTCTTCTTGTTGGATTGTTCCCTTTAGTATTATGAAGTGGCCTTCTTTATCTCTTATTATGTCCTTCACTTTGACATCTAATTTGTCAGATATAAGTATTGCAACCCCAGCTTTTTTTTCATTTCCATTTGCCTGAAATACCATCTTCTATCCCTTCACCCTCATCTGTGTGCATCTCTTTTCCTGAGGTGGGTTTCTTGCAGACAGCAGATATATGGATCATGTTTTCTTATCCAATCAATTACCCTATGTCTTCTGATTGGGGCATTTAATCAGTTTACATTTAAAGTTATTATTGATAAGTACTTATCTGTTGCCATTTTTAGTCCTTACCACCGAACTCCTCCTTCGCTTCCTCTTTCTTTTTATTACAGCAGACCCTTTAACATTTCTTGCATTGCTGTTTTGGTGGTAATATATTCTCTTAGTCCATTTTTGTCTGCGAAGCTTTTGATTTCACCTTCAATTTTGATTGAGAGTCTTGCAGGGTACAGTATTCTTGGATTCAGACCCTTCCTTTGCATGACTCTGTATATTTCTTTCCATTCCCTTCTAGCCTGACGAGTTTCTGTTGAGAAGTCAGTAGCTATTCTTATGGGAGTTCGTTTGTAGGTAATTTTCTGTTTCTCTCTGGCTGCTTTTAGTATTCTTACTTTGTCGTCGGTGTTTGCCAATTTAATTATAATGTGCCTTGGTGTTGGTTTGTTTGGGTTCATTTTGCTTGGAACTCTGTGAGCTTCTTTCATTTGTGTGGATTTTTTCTTTTCTATACTGGGGAAATTTTCTGTCATTATTTGTTCAAACACGTTCTCTAATCCTTGTTCAGTTTCCACTCTTTCTGGAACCCCAATTATACGGATGTTGTTTTGTTTCATGTTTTCCCAAAGTTCCCTTAGGCTCTCCTCTTGCTTTTTAACTTTTTTTTTCTAGAAGCCGCTGTACTTGGGTATTTTTTCCTACTGTGTCTTCTAGCTCACTGATGCGGTCCTCTGCTTCTTCTAGTCTACTTTTGATGCTTTCTGTTGAGTTCTTTATATCAGTGATGTCAATGTTTATTTCTTCTTGTTTATTCTGCTCCTAATCTAGTTTCTTCTCTGTTTCTTCTTGCTGCTTCTTCATCTCCTCGTGGCTCTTCTTCACTTCCTCTAGGCTCTTCTTCACTTCCTCTAGGCTCTTCTTCCCTTCCTCTTGGCTCTTACCCATATTGTTGAATTTGTCTTACAATCTTTTAAACCAGCTTATGATTGTTTCTCTGAACTCTTTCTCTGGCACGCTTGTTTCTGCTTCTATTTTGTTTACTTCCTTTTCTTGTGAAACCTGCCTTTCTGTCTTATGTGGGCTGTTTCTTTTTCTGCCCATGGTCTTTCTTCTCCGGGTGTCTGGTTATGTAGTTCTCTCTCCTACGTTGATTGAGAAGCACAAACTACAACACGACCAGGTACAGCACGCAAGGCGCTGAGTAGAAATGTATTCAGGATGTTAATAATCACAAATAAGGTGACCACCAATGAAGGACAGATTAGGGGTAAATAGAGAAAGAAGAAGAGGAAAATGAGGAGAAAAGAAAAGAAAGAAATGCCAAATCAAATTGGGAGAGAGAGAGAAAAAAGAAAAAAAAAGATAAATAAATGAACAAAAAAATAAAATACAATAAAATAAGAAAATAAAAAGGAGAAGGAAAGAGGAAGAAAAAAAAGTCAGAGAGAAAAGAAAGCACATAAGAGAGAAAGGGGGAACAAAATATAGATGTCAAGAGACAACTCCAATAGAACTGTGACTAATCCCAATAAAGGCCAGCATCCAGTACCTAAAGCTTAATGTAAACTGCAAATAGCAACTGGTATCGAGGGAGTTGAGGGAAAAGAGAGGTAGAAAACAAAGCAAGCAAAAAGCAAAATAAAACAAGTAGAATAAACTAAAAGAATCTGACAAAAAATTTCAAAAAATCGATTTAATCACTTTTTAGGCAAATAGCAACAAAAGGACTTAGAGGGAAAAAAAACAACTTTTTGGCTAGTGAAGGCAAGAAGAGAGAGGTTTGTGTGGACTTGTAGTAGGGGATTTGAAATTAGATATATAAGTGGGGTGAAATTTTAACTAGGTAAAGAGAAAGAATAGGGAGAATCTAAAGTTGGAAAAGGGAAAGAGAACTAAGGCAACAAAATGGGGAAAATTAGGAGGAAGGTGTTGGCATAAAGGTAGAGTTGAATTGGAATAATATTATGCTGAAAGAAAGATGAAAATAGAATGTAGAACTCTAATCCCGAAAAAAAATAAATATAAAACAAAATGACACTTGTTTTTTTTTTCCAAAAAGGTAAAATACTAATATTAAATAATAATACTAGTTTAAAACAAAAATGTAATAGTTAAAAAGAAAAAATAAATTGATGCGGAAAGAAAAAAAATAGTCTTTTAATTAAAATATGTGAAAATGAAAAATAAAATAAAATAAAGAAAAGAAAGAAGAAAAAAAGAAAAAAAAATTAGGATGGTCCTTCACTTCCACTATTATTCTGTGTGTCATCCACTGGGTGGCAATGTTTCAGAATTGATCTCTGAGACAAAGCAGGGGACCTCTCTAGGCTGTGCTCAGATCCTGCTACTCTGTGGTTCTCAAAGCCAGTTTGTGGGGGTTTTGCAGCCGGGACACTGTAATAACTCCCAGGCTGTCCTTCTGCCCCAGAAAGAAAAAAAGAAAGAAATAAAAAAAAGGAGTCGTTTTCCAGAGCTCTCCTCTGTCAACAGCTCAGAGGGTTTGCCTCCACACATAGGGATCACGCCCTGACCACCTCTGGGAACCGCTCCAGCGGCAGCTTTCCCTTAGCCAGGCTCCCAAGGCGTACGCGTCTCTGTTGTTCAGGGGTAGGAGACCTCACCCCGACCCGGGTGAAATCTGACCCTTCCTCGAGCTGCGCGGATCTCTGAATCCACCGCCAGCGAGTCCGCGCTGCCTGGAAAGCTGTGCTCTGGGTCCCTGGCTGCTAGGTGGGTGCCTCCGTCAGCCGCAGCTTCCAGACCTCCCTCTTATCCCAGGCGCAGTCTGACCTCAACGTGTGCTCCGTGGATCTCTGAGTCCGCTGCGTGTCTGTGGATCTCTGAGTCTGCTGTGTGTCCGCGCTGATTGGAGAGCGGAGTTCTGTGTCGGGTCCCCAGCTGCTTGATGTGTGCGCAGCTGCCGGCTTCAGATGGCTGCAGACATCTACCTCCCTCTGAAAGATGGTGCAGTCTCCACATTAGTGCTGGTGGCTCAGGCGGGCAAAAACCCCTTGGCAGTGGGGCTGCCCGGCTGGGAGAGCCCCGTCCAGCAGTTCCCCCCCTTCTCCTGTAGGATAACTGCCTCTTAACTTGCCACCAAACACTCCCAGTGTGACTCTCAGCCGCTCTCTCTTCTTCTGCCCAGAGACAAAGCTCCAGACGCATCTGTTTACTCCGCTGCCATTTTCTCTCCCTCTATCAATTTGCATCAATTTTAAAATCCAAATTATGTCATATAATGTATCAGGATGTAAAACAATAGCAGAACAATTCTGAAATGTCTGTTTTTATTCTCTAGCCTGGAGAAATCCCAGCCCTGGTAGAAAGTTTAAAACGTTTGTGTAACCTCACTTCCAACAAAAACTGATATACATATTAAAGATGTAAAATAAATTTTAAAATAAAAATAACTAAAATTTATGTAATGCTTAGTTTATACCAAGCACAACTCTAAATCCTTTGTACTCATTCTTGTACATATCAGTTTGAGATTAGTATGATTATCATTATTTTAAAGATGAGAACAATAAGACAAATAAAAATAAATTCCATGGTAACAGAGGTTAAAAAAATACCAAAGGGTATGTGGTAATTAATTGTGGAGCTCTTAAAACCCTATAGACTTATTTTTAATTATTTAACAACATTTTTGGAATGTGGACAAAATAATTTCAAAATATTGTGGGGAACATACAAATGTGTAAAATTCGGTTCTTAATTTTGGTCTTTATTGAATTCACAATTAGTGGTGGGTGTTCTATGTTGAGAAATAAACATCTATTTATGTCAGTAATATGCTCATATGGTGGAAATAAATTATTTTCAGTCAAGAAGGTGAACTGAGCCTTCAGGGATGCATATCTGCCAGGCAGAGAAATTAGGGTAGATGGAGGAGTTCTGAGGAAATGTCGCAGGACTATGAGGTGTGAGATTGTAAAAAGGTAAATACAATCCTCAGTATGATCATATTGTGTGATCTCGGGGTGATGATAGGAAATTGGGAAGGAATTAGGAAATGTAATTTGAGAAGTTGCCTGAGGCTTTTTGATAAAATAATTTGGGTTCTATATTTTAAGCAAATCTTAAGCTATTATTTAAGCAATGAGAAGGACTAGGTATGTAGACATTACATTTTGATCCAGTATTTTAACAACTTATATATGAGCGAGAAACATCAATGTGAGAGAGAAGCATCCATCTGCTGCCTCCCATAAGGAGCAGTGCCCTGACCAGGATAGGACATGAATCCTGGATACATATCCTGACCGGGAATCCAACCAGTGACCTTTGGATGCACTGGAGGATGCTAAACAACTGAGCCACACTGGCCAGGGCTGAACAACATATTTTTGAAGACCAAGTTTAATACTTAAAAATATATAACATTCTTCAATCTCTGTTAAATATGTAGTAAACCATTTTCATTTACTTTACAGTATTTTTATTTATTCTACATAAACATTGTTATTAAAATGCAAATAATTTGTGGAGCTCTGACCAATATGGCTCAGTTGGATTAGCATCCTCCAGTGCACCCACAGGTCACTAGTTGAGTTCTGAGTCAGGGCACATACCCAGGGTTCATGTCCTATCCTGGCCAGGGCACTGCTGCTTATGAGAGGCAACAGATAGATGTTTTTCTCTCACACTGATGTTTCTCTCTCATACATAAGTTGTTAAAAATACTGTCAGAGTCAAAATGTAATGTCTAAATACCTAATCATCCTTATCATTGCTTAAATAATATGTTAAGAATTGTTTAAAATGCATAATTCAATTACTTTTTTAAAAAAGCCTCAGGCAACTTCTCAAATTATATTTTCTAATTCCTTCCCATCACCCTTAGACCACACTAATGTCATCATATTGTTGTTAAGCCAAATAAGTAGGCAGAAAAAGATAAATATCACATGATCTCACTAATTTGTGGAATATGATGAACAACACAAACCTATGAACAACAAAAATACATTGAGACACAGAAGCATTGAACAGACAATCAAACTTCAGAGGGAATTGGGAGGAGGGTGTGGGGAGTGGGTGAGTGGGCAAGAGATAAATCAAATGACTTATATGATGCATATGAGCATAACCAATGGACACAGACAGTAGTGGGGACAAGGGCATGTGCTGGGGCATGGGAGCAGCCAGAAAAAGGTCAATGGAGGAAAAAGGAGACATATGTAACACTTTCAATGATAAAGAATTTAAATAAAAAAAATTAAAAAAGGAACCTACAGAAAAAGTTTCTTTGCATACACATGAAAATTAGAAGACAACATGAAGTGCTCTTATTTGAAGAAATGGGCTCATCCTTTGTATTTCCTCTCAGGAAATGAATTACAATGATTTTATCAGGAAAATTGAAAAGGGTACCTATTCTCTTTTGTCTTTCTCAACCTCAAGCCTTTCTGAATGCATTTACTTGCAATCAGGATATGAAAAGTTTTCTGGATTGAATTTTAAAACCGAAGTCAGAATAATTTTCTTTGGTATGCAGAAAAACAGAAGTGACTCTTTTTCAAAATTGGTTTTTAAAGTTCATAATAAAGTTGAATAGTGACTGTAAAAAAAAAAAAACAACCAAAAAATGAAATAAACACACACCAAAAAGCTAAAAACCTAAAATGCAAATAATTTAAATTTTCTGTAACTATTTTAACATTTTTACTTTATATATCGCTTTTTTTCATTTTCAAATTTTACATTTTATAGCTTATCTCATTTTAAGCTTGCATGTGTGTGAGTGTGCTATGTTTTTGTGATGGTCAAAGGTAAAACTATTGCAGAACTAATGTGTATAATGTTAAATATGAGTCATTGTTCATTTTGTTTGGTATTAAAGACAGGCACCAGCACTATTTATTGTATATTGGGTGCTGTGTGTTTCTTCCCTACTTAGCCAATGAGAAAAATATGGCAAATTGCCTTCAGCTGTTCTAGGAATGTTCCCACGGGCCAGATTTCTTATGTTCTATCACTCATTCTACTCTTTACCAGACTTCTCATTGCTTTGCCCATGGTCGTGTAACTTTTCTCAGAAGTAAAATAGCAAAATGAACAAAGGATCAAACAGTTCATTTAAAATATCTTGAGTGTAAAAATGAAAATGTCAAAGTATTTTCTGTGGAACAATTCATTGCAGTTGCTTACAAAAAGGGGAATGTGATTTCCATTTTTAAGAAAGATAGTCAGTGGCATTGTGGACAAAGGCTAGAGAGACTAAAAACAGTAAGACGAATAAAAGTTGTAATGACAGATAACACGAGTGACTCTAAATTTTCTTTAAGTGGGAAAGACAGACATGTGAGGAAAAGGAATGTGCAAAATCCTATTTAATAAAAGGCTAATATGCAAATTGTCCACTTGACCAGGAGTTTAACTGGGAGTTTGACCAGAAGTTCCACCAGGGGGTGGGGCTGGCCAGCCAACACCCCACATTCCCTCCCCCTGGCCTTCTCTGCCTGATTGGCCCCAATCAGGCCGGGCCAGCCAGACTCTACCCATTCATGAATTTGTGCACCAGGCCTCTATTAATCCCACAAAACTAAAAGAAAAAAAAGTATAAAAATATATTTTTAGGGGATGGAGCTATTCAACACAAATCATTGCTTTTCAAGTGGCTCAAAATTATGAAAATGAAATTCCAACTAAATATAGCTTGAGAATGAAAATAACAACTGTCTTACATATAATTGGAAAAGCATAAGTTCAGAAAAGCAGAATTCAAACGATACTAGTTTTGTCAGATGACAATTATGTTTTACGTTGTTCCAAGATTTCAAAGTATTTCTAAAGACTTACACTTTCAAGACTACTGTGTCCTCTGACTTTCTGATTCTGACCCCTGGTAAGTTTCCATCCCAGTAAAGCCTCATGTCTCTAAGATTATTCTCTTGGCTAGGCTCACTGGATTGATTGTCCCTTCATTGCCTTTCTAATGAAGGTGACCAGGCCTGCTCTTTCCACACATGCAGTTCTTTAGTATTTGAAATAGCATTTTAAGTAAGTTTTCAGTCATTATTCATTTAAATCATTTAAGTGAGGACTCATTTCAGTTATGCTGTTGCTCATACAGACTCTGTAAAAAACAAACAACCCACACACACACACAAAAAAAAAACACACAAAAAGCAAACAAACAAACAAAAAAACACAACAAATCCTTATAAATCTTCCCCACTAATATAGTAGAATTGGAATTTTCGGCTCAAGTGTCCTGTGAAACTACCTCAAATAGAGAAAGTGATTTGAATCTGGCAATGCTACTACTTAGTTCAAGAATCTATGAAGTTTATCTGAGCTGCAATCCCAAAAGGGCCACGGCTGACCATGGGTGTGAACACATCAAAGATAAATGACAAAGTTTCCAAACTGCTGCATCCATGAGGAAAACAGGGACGAGTCATTGCCCTATCCACAAGGAAATTAGTTCATTAAGTCGGGTAACACTCAAAGCCTTGGGAACTGACCACTTGAAATTAAACATTATGTTTCTGAACACCTCACTTGTTAGATTTACATATCAAAACTGTGGTTGTTTTTATCTGCCCTTCTTTCTCATTTCCCGTGGGAGCATGGTGAGAATGAATGACACAGGACAAATGATTGGTTTTGAATTTTCTAAAATAAGCATCCTCTACCTACCCTAGAAACTATTTCAAGAGATGGATTTCAGAACCTAGAATCTTAAATTGCCTGCTGCATGAAATGCTGCAGCGTAATGTCCTGGATCCTTCCTTTTGCCTCGGGGCAGCGTAATGACCTCTACTTTTTTCAAGTCATGACAGTTATGAACTTCTGGTGCCACATTGTAAGAACAAATAGAATTTCTCAGAGTTGCCTCGACATTAAGAGAAATTGTAATTATAGATCCTCTACCATGCAAGGCGAATCATGCAAAGCTTGCTACACATAGAATCACATTTGGCATTTCCCATGGTTCTATGCAACAGAAATTAATTTTGAGCAAACCAAGGGACAGACATCTTTAATTACCAAGCTGTGTTTTTTGTTACCAGTTGTATTAGAGTAAGAAAAACCACCTAACCTTGATGATTGCCTCCAAGGCTGAGGGTGCTTTTCCACCAGTTGTAGTGGTGGCTAAGTGATTTCTCCCTTTATTCTTTGAATATTAATATGTGTTATCTGTCAAAGAGGCCAACCTTTGAGATGGGTTCTTGTCAGAGCCAGAAGCAAGAGCTGGCTCACTCTGAGTGGCTTTGAGTCCATGTATTCTTCTAAATTCTCTCATTCGACTACACCAAGGCTGGCTCCTGCCTGAACCCTGCCCACTGTACTAACTGTTAGGAACTTAGTCCAAGTTCCTCCTTTATCCTCTGCTCACTAGTAACAGGTGTCGGGTCTGAACCCTCTGTCAGAGGCTGGATGAGAGGGTGTGGGTATATAAGGATGAGGTTTCATTGCAGAACCCAGTGGCCACATAGCTATTAGACAAGAACAGTCCTCACAGCAAAGTCCATACAGGCAGGCAGCTGGACACTGGCTGATGAATATAGATCTTTCCCATAAAGCAACATCAGCCTCTGTATTATTTGAACAGCTGCATATTGCCTCCTAGACTCACTGCCTCACATAGCAGTACCTGAGCTCTTCGGCTCAGCAGCTTCTCCTGTCTTCCCTGCCGTGCTGCTCTCCCCAGCAGACTTCTTCACACCCCATATTAGCAGCTCTCTCTCTATACTCCAGCAGACTTCTCACTCCCGCTTCAGCCGGCTAGACTGGTCAGTAACCTATTTTTATACCATTGAGACAAAGAAGGCTTTGTGCCAATAGTTACATCAATCATATCAGCTACTGAAGGGCACAGTGTTCCCTGTGTCCTTGTACCTGCTAATAGTATCTTGGCCTGATTAGGATTCCCAGGATCAGAGTCCTTGAACATTCTATTTAGGCACATGCCCAGAGTGACCTTTGGCCATTCTGCTGTAATGTTAACAAGGCCTCTGAGCTCCCACCATCCCTAAATATCTGGGAACCTAGTATGGTTCCCACAGTTCTTTAATCAAGAATTGGTTAAAATAAATAATACACCAGAACTTCCAAGCAGAATCTTGAGATCCAATTATAAGAGATGTCTTGAATCCCAGTTTCTGTATTTCCAAAGTTCTGGTTATCATGAAGCTATTCTGAGCTTCAGATTAAATCATGCATATAGATCTGCATGATAAAATTGAAATATAATACATGTATAACATTATGAACAGTTATCATCATAAATAACAGAAGAAATGTGAGTTGAGAAAACAAAGCAAAAAAAAAGTCCACGGAAAAGCAAAATTGAATATGCAACTGAAAGATTTGTGTTTAACAATTTTGACCACAATTTTACAATCAAGGTCATTAATCAGCCTAGTCCAGTGCTCAGGATCATGGACATGGACTTGAAAGCCTACCTGCTGCCAACCTTTCTGTCACATAGAGAAGTCCAATGTGACCATCCACTGAATTTCTTGAGACCTATGAAAGCTGAGGAAGTCAATATTGTATAGTTTGGTTTAACATAGCATTATTTAGCATTCGTCCTTCAAAATCAGCAAATAATATGGGGTATCAAGAAAGCTTCATAATACAAGATATATATAACAGGATATAATATATAAAATGCTTTAATTGATGTTATTGATTCCTTCCTATTGATTAGTCTTTGATTTACAAAAAAATTCATGTTTATTGAACAGCCAAAGGATGGTACGATGTTAAAGTGATTATTGTGCTCAGTGTATTTATCCTAGCAAGATAGAAATCTGTGAGGCTGAATAATAATGATTCAATCAAGGACTTAGTGGTCCAGGGCTGTGCTTAATGCTTCAAGTTATTAAGTATAATCCTTATAAAGTTTCAGTGAGGCAGCTGTTATTAGAGTACCAGATCTTATCTGTGTTGCCTAAAACACTTTGTGGAGCCGGTAGCAGAACTGCTATGTGAAACAATATGCATCCATTTGAGCCACTTAACTTATACATATTTGAAAGTCAAATAAGTAACTCTTTCTAAAGAAATAAACAACAACAAAAGAGAGTTATTTTGTAACACTGGTATATTTATTATATTCAAGGTTTTATGTTTTATGAAATTTGCTTTGAACAAAATAATTTTTACATTAGTACCAAGATGTTCACTAATTCTAATTTATTTATATTATACCTATTATATTATATAACAATCCTAAAATGTTACAAAATATCTAATTCAGAAACAGAGTAAAAAAATGTCATTATATAAAATCTGAAATATGGATTAAATTTAAAATTCTAATTGCACTTTTATAAAGTTGAAGTCAATATATAATATATAATTTAATAGATCTATACATGATTATATGAGTTAAGTAATGACATTCTAAAATTCAAGTTGATAATTGAGTAACAGTGTTTAATGTAAAAAGTTATAAATTTTAAAAAAAAGTTTTGTTATAGCAAAGTTATTTGGTATATGAAAAGATGATAAACACCACTAATCAGGGAAATGCAAATCAAAGCCCCAATAAGATATCCTCTCACATCTGTTAGGTTGACTATTATCAGAAAAACAAAGAACAAAGAATAATAAAAGTCATTGAGGATTTGGAGGAATTGAGACCCTTTATATGCTTCTGATGGATATGTAAAATGGTGCAGTTGCTGTGGAAAACAGCATAGGTATTCTTACAAAAATAAAAATGAAAACTACAATATAACTCAGCAATCACACTTCTGGGTATTTATCCAAAATAATTGAAATTAGGATATCAAAGAGATATTTGCATGTCTATATCCACTGAAGTACAATAGCCAAGATGAGAACACCCAAATATTCATCGACAAGCAAGTGTATAAATACAAAGAAAGAATATTCAGCATGATGCTCCTTGCATGAGGTATATAAAATAATCAAAATCATAGACACAGAAAGCAGAATGCAACTGAAAGATTCGTGTTTAAGAGGCTGCATGGAGGGCTAAATGGGGAGTTGTTCAATGGTGTAAAGTCTGTTGTACACAATGAGTAAGTTCTGGAGATCTGCTGCATAATATGGTGCCTATAGTTAACAGGACAGTATTGTGCACTGTAAAGGATCTCAGAGTAAGTATTCTCAGTACACATGCATGCAAGAAGAGGGACACAGACTCTGGGAGTGCTGGTATGTCTATTAAATTGATTATGTGAGTGGTACCACAGTTATTCATGTATGTCCAAAAACATCAAATTGTATACATTAAATATGTATAGTACTTATACATAACATTTCAATAGAATTGTTTAATATTTTATAAAGAAAAGTTAAGAAAATAAATAAATAAGCAAATAAATAAACAAATGAACAAACACCCCCTGAAAAAGAAAAAGAAAAACTAAAGAAAAAGTTGAGATAACCTCTGAAGTGATACTGGAGGGATTCCACAGAAGGGTAAGATTATGTTTCACATTTTAGGCCACATTAAGAATTTTGACCTTTTCTCTTAGGGTATTTGGAAGCATTTAGAGAGTCTTCAGAGAGAAAAGAATTGAGTGACATGATAAAATTTGCTTTTTTAAAATGACAAATATTTATTGTGACTATATTAAGAAGAACTGATTGAACAGGGACAAAATTGATGTGGAAAAACTTGTTCAGAATTTATGCAAACAATATAGAGGACAGCTAATCAGGTCTTAGAATGGGAAATAATAAATGAAATATAGAAAAGGAAATAGAATAAATGTATACTGGTAAATTCTTAGAAATTAAGAAATAAATTAGTCAAAGAAAATAAAGGCATAGAAGACATCCAAATAGATGCTTAGATTTTACTTGCACAGCTAGATGGATGGTATTGCTAGTCATTTAGAAAAGGGATACAGAAGGAAATCCACATGTAGAGTGAATGATCACCCTTTCTTTTTGCATGGTTGAGTTTAAAATGACACTGAAGCTTCCAAAAATAGATTTTGAATGGATACAAGAATCTAGAATTCAAAGGAGATATAGGCTAAGGGTATAAAAGTGTGAGTCATTTGAATTTTAAAAATTATTTAAATAATAAAAAGGAGCAATTTTAGAGAGAGATTGTAAATATATTTTAAAAAAAAGAACCTAGGACCAATTCTTAAAGAACTCCAATGTATAAAAGTTGAATAGATGAGAAAGAGTCTATGAGAAAGACAACAGCTGGATAGGTATGAGAATGCCACAATAGTATAGTGTTACTGAAGTTAAATAAATGCATTATCATATATATATGTGTGTGTGTATATATATATATATTACATTGTAAAAAGAAAGGTTAACTAACTAACTTACTAACTAACTAAATAAATTTAAACATTACTAGTTGTAATGGACAGGGTGAGAGTGTTAAAAAAGAGAGAAATAAACAGAGAATTATAAGGGCTTTAATTTTGTCACCATAAATTTTTAGTGGTAAGAAATACATAATTCTCTCCAACAAAATTCAGCTACTTAGAGTTAAGTTTAGAATGAATCATTGTTGTGATCCTTGTTTTGAGTGGGGTGGTATTTTATTTTTGCATGAACATGGGAGTTTAAAATTTGGACAAAAAAATGCATAATTTAAGATAAATAAATATAAAACTTCAAATGAATCATTCAAAGTAACCATTGTAATTAAATAGCTATAAATAAGTATTTATATTTACATACCTACTTGACAATCTGTATACTTTATAATAATAAATGCCTACATATAAATTATACATATGTTTATTTCTAACAATTAAATTTAAATATCTTACTTATAGAATCATTTTGCTCTTAACACAACCTTAACAAATAAGTACTATTATTGAGCACACTAAGAAAGAGAAATTTAAACACAATGTTAATCATTTAGGAATTTTCAGGGTTGGGATTAGAACCCAGAATTTATGATTATAGAGTCCATGCTCTTAACAAGATACTGGGATGCTTCCTGAAATAGAGAACATAATATGGCTATGAGTAAGATGTATAAGATGAGACATAAAATAAAAACCTGAATGATGTATTTGGATCAGGTTGAGAGATATTAGGTCTCAATAAAGCTGTAAGAGACTAAAGTGAGGTTAACTGGAAAAGCAAAGATGTTATAATAGCAGGATGTAAAGCTTGACAATTAGATTTTTAGAGATTAATTAGAGGGGGGTGAGGGCATATATAGGAGTGGGGTATGGGGGGGCAATGAGAAGATATGGACACATATAATACTTTACTCAATAAAAGAAATTGGAAAAAAAAAGAAATGTTTAATTACAATACATAGTAGAACCTTGATATAACAGACTAATTCAGGTGAGTGGATGTCAGATAAAGTGTAAAGTCCATCATCTAACAAGACAGGTTTTTTGAATGAGTGTGTTAAAAAAATTGACTAATTAGTTAGTTTGCCTGTTTTTACTTATTTGGACACATTTGTATAATTAAAATTAAGTATGTATGAAAAGTTTAATTTCACAGAAAATTTTTCTATATGTATTACAGTAATTTTAAATTTACACTGAATAGGGCTAGTAAATTCATGCATTCACTGGTAACTGAGAATAAACAAATGCACACAGAACCAATTACCGCTCCATGCATTGTGATTGGACTAATTATTCATTGAACATTGTTTATGAATGGTGACTCTTGGATTTAAATATGCAGACTCTACTTGTAGATAGGCAATATTTATTTATGTTTGCGAAATTACTATGATTTTACCAATATTGGCCTATTCCCTAAAATTTGTTAAAATTAACACTGGATAATAATAAAAAATAACCTGCTACTTTAATTATAAGCAATTATTGGCATTTAAAAATTAACAAGATGTCAATTTTCACATATCACACAAAGACTGGAAATTTTGTCCATTAAATCCAAAATCCATTAGATTAAAGTACACAAAATTAAGTTTTGCTGTATAGGATATAGCCAAGTAAGTGGATAACTAAGAAAAAGAGTCAAAAAAGCATGTGGAGATAAAGAAGTTAAGAATGACTTTACTTAGATATTAAAATCATTCAGCATGATACCAGGTTTAGCAAAGAGAAAGAGGGTGAGTGTAATCTTTGCTGCATTAAGGTAGAAGGCAGAGTGACAGATAGCAGGATAGAAAATATTCAATGACAAACACCATTTTGAGATAGAAAATAATAGCCAAATAGGAACAATATGGTAAGAATAATGGACACCAGCTTATATTCTAACCCTGAGGTTTAAAAATCCATGAATATAGAGCTACTTCTTTTGAAGCAGGCATACAGAGAAGTAATTCCTCAGGAAGAAACTGGATTACATGTACTAATGAGACAGTATTGGGTTAACACTGAACTACATCTTAACTGAAAGAGCTCCATCTTAGAGGCCTATGACTTCTTGCTTTCAATAATTCTATAGTTGATATTAACCTAACCACATCCTTAGAGGAAAGGATATACAATGACAAAATCCTTTCTTGACATTCTGTTCTCCAAAATAGTTATTTTGTCAATTAAATAGTCAATAGAATATTTGTGCAAGTGTTATTCTATAGCTCTTTTAGTCACTCATGACTATGGGGAATACCCGGTGACTACCGTGGGATCAACCAACAATCAGGGGACAGTTGATCTCATCCTTATTCCTAAACCCTTCAACTACCCCGAGGCCTCTGTATAAGTCATCCTTGGGGAGCTCAACTTCTTTTTTCTTTAACAACTTCCTGTGCACAAACTCTTTGCAATAAACTCTATATGCTTGATCTTGTACTGAGTTCAGTGCTCATTTCTAAGACATTGAGACTCAAGAACCTAGTATTCAAGGTCTGATAACAATAAGGCAAAGAGATAGAAGGTGCATCCAGAGAGGAATTTGAAATTGAGGAATATTGAGACTCTGGTTTTAAAAAAAGAAAAATAATGTTTTCCAGACTTTACATTAAAATTATTCTGGCTGAGACCGGTTTGGCTCAGTGGATAGAGCATTGGCCTGCGGACTGAAAGGTCCCAGGTTCGATTCCGGTCGGGGGCATGTACCTTGCTTGCGGGCACATCTCCAGTGTGGGGTGTGCAGGAGGCGGCTGATCGATGTCTCTCTTTCATCGATGTTTCTGACTTTCTATCCCTCTCCCTTCCTCTCTGTGAAAAATCAATGAAATATATATATTTTTTAAATTATTCTGTGTGTGGGAAGATCCATTATGGGTAGGCTATCAGATTGTGTTCTTTCAAAATGAGGGAAGGCATCTGAGAGGTTCTTTTATTGAAATGAATTATCAAGAGATCAGCTGGCTGTGTTGGCTGCATTATGGCTTGTAATGTTCAACCACAGGTCTGTTGGTCTGAAGACAGATCACTTTAATGGTGTGGACATATATTGTGTGCTTTAATAATGCCAAACTTCCAAGAGATAGAAATAAGAAGTTAAACCTAGTTAATTTTCTAGGAGTCTGTAAGGCAAGGTGGCAATTTGTTGTCACACCATCTCATCATAAGGGCACTACTGTTCGTCCTCATCTGTGCCTGGTGAGGATATATCTCTTCCTGTGGCTTGTGGACAAAGCTCAACTCAACCACTAAGTGAGTTTTGCCACTGTTTTCCTATTGTTGCTGCTTTGTGTTTTATCTTTGCGATTCAGTTCTTTTTCTCTCCTGTAGGCAAGCACCTCCTTTTCCTCAACTGAAACTTTTTTTAAGTGTTGGAGGATGGGGCGTGGGATACTGTAGCCATGATACTGAGGTCCTTAGAAGTAGACTTTATTTTAAAATATCATAGTCCTCTCTTCCTCAGAACAATTAGATCCTTAAAAACAGGTGACAGTAGTGTAATATGTGTGTGAATGCCATGATATACTGTCCCAGCCAGCACAGCTCATTCACAGCTCTCAGAGCTGCTGCGCTGGGCCTCGAGACCTCCCCAGCATATTTTCCACCACCTTGCTTGCTTTCTCCTTTACTCTTCTCTGGATGGTACCTACAGAGCTCCACCAGAAAAATTATACAAGGCAATATGGCAAGGAGGTGAGGTTATATCTGACCGGGATTCAAATTCTTGACCATTTGGTTCCTGGACTCTATAAATCAAGAAATTTCAGCAGGCAACTGTTTAACAAACATTGTGAGCATTTAATAGGATTTTATTTCCTACTATAGATAGTCTTATTTAGATGACCTTTTAAATAAGTATTGTTTTTAACCTAAAATCAATTTTAAACAATTTTATTAAGTTTTGCTACTCTTATAAGACAGGGAATTATTAAAATATGAGTATACAGATGTAGAATGATCCCACTGAGTAATGTGATCAAATTTTACATGAATTTTTTTTTTTTTTTGGCCATCTGACCCTTGGGTGGCCCTGAGAGACTGAGTTAGCTATATATTCTGGCACAAGCTTCTATGCAATTCCAGTGTTTTATAACCAATGCTGACCCACACATGGTGTTTTTCCTTTTCTAAAATGGCTAAAGCCATAATTTTCCTTTCATGTCTGTACTACAACTTTGATTTAGCATCACACAAACGTGGATCAGCTAAAATAGATAGAGAGATGAAGGACAACATCAACAGACCAGATGAAAACACATACACACATGGAATATGTGTTCTCAGCTTCACCTGAGCAGAATAGAATGAAACATTAGCTTCAACCTCCTCACCTCACTGATTCTGAGCTAAAGCTTTCAAATGAGGTGTTGATTTTGAACTCCATTAGTCTTTTATGTTTAGGCCCTGAGGAAATACATTCTCATGCAAATCCTGAAGCTGGTTGCTAATATAATCCTACCCCAACAAATAAATGACTGTAATATAATGTGCTTCAGGGCAGTGAAATCTCAACCACTCAAATATGATCTGTAGCAAAGCAATCATCAGCTCACTGCCATTCCTCCAGCAATTCCTACAGTGTTACTCTATCTCCTTGCTTGTCCCAAATTTCCCTATTAATGAAACTAAAACCATACATCATCTGCCATAGAATTGCAATGTGATTTGAAATAATAGCTATTACATTAAATACAAAGCTCTTCTTAAAGAGACATAAACACAATTTTAGAATTTTTTTGTACTCATTCAACATGATAAAAACTAAATCAGGAATGAAATAGGTTCTCCTTAAACTGAAACACGTGAAATGTTTTGTTTCTTCCATTTTTTATTTGTGAACTAAAATAAAATAGTAACTCAATTGAAGTAGGGAATAGTATCTATTTACCCAAAGTTTGTGAATGCAATTTACCAAAGTATGAAAAATATAAAACAGAAGTGTGAGAAATGTATGTGAAGATGATTATGCTGAGAGAAAGAAGTTAACAGGATTTATAAAGTATACCCAAAGAATTTCCTTCCTTGCTTTCCTCTCAGGATGCTGTGAGGATCAAATGTGATAATGTTGGTGAGATTGTGTTACACAATATAAAGCAATAAATGGATGCAATGTGTTATTTTTACCAAATAGAATATGGTCAGTATTTAATAGACATAATCATTTACTAAATGCCATCTCAGCTATGAATCTGACACTATAAAATACAGTGGTATTACAAAAGAAAAGAGAGTATCAGCACATTTTATTGTTTAGGGAATTTAAAAATTTAAATAGCTTTTCATAGGTATAACAAGAATGTGTATCTTTCTCTCCAGTAAAACTTTCAGAATAGTTCAATTGATATTCATTACTGGTAAGCTCTTTTTCTTGTTTGTAAAACAATAAGGAATTTTTAGGTACAATCTTACCATTGTTTCACTGTTTGCCTGAGTTCTGAATATGGATTCCATTTTGAAATGTTCAGTTTAATGTTTTCTTCACAGAAATGTGCAGATGAAGTTGGCCCCATCAATGGGTACAGGAGAGACAGAGTAGAACTACATGAAGCACAAACTCATATGGGGAGCAAAGAGAGAAACATGAAAGAAGAGGACTTGAGAAGCAAGACAGGCTACCTGGGAGAGTGCAGTCATGGGGAAAAAGATAGTGGTGGGTGGTGGGCGAACAGGACTGAGGGCATGGCAGGGAGAGGTAACACCAGTTCCTGCTGAAGGCGGTTTATTTGAAATCTGTGCAAGATCATTGGTCACCCTCAATGTTAGCTCAAACATGGATGAATTCCAAAATGATTGGTAAAAGATGAAGATGTAGAAATTATTCAAAGGTCAAGATCTTGGAATCTTTTGAAGACAAACACAAAATATATTATTTTGTTTGATTTAAAATTGTGTGTGACCTTGTGTAGGTCTCTTAACATGTCAAGTATTGGTGTTCTCAGCCATAACATGAAAATAATAACTGCAAGTAGGATCATTATAGGGTGCTCACTCACTAGACAGTAGCTCTCTAGTTACTTAATCATTTAACAAAAAGTGAAACAGTGATATAGTTTTGAGAATGATAAAGATTTTTAGAAAATAAATATACTTCATTTTTCTTTATCAGTTATCAAGGTCCCCAACTGTCATTGAATCACATATAAATCATAGGACATGGTAGTCATTTTACTAGGAAGTCTTTCAAGAATAAAAACATGGTATATCATTGTACAGTAGAAAGAAAAGGACTTAGTCATTCCAGAATTGTTTTCAAATCAAAGAGCCCTCCTTTATTCAGTTTTGTACAAAGTGTTTATCTGTTGGATAAGGTGTAAAGCTTTATTTGTAAATAATATACAGCATCGTGACTATAGTTAAGATACTATTCTGAAACAAAATAAGATATGTGGCCCATATTTTTTCAATGTGAACATTTAACTTGATATCCAATGAATATTAAATGTAGATTAGATTTCTAAAATAATTCAGTAGCCTTAATCAGAGAAAACTTTTTGGCTTATTCAAGCAGAAAAGAAAATCATGTACCTCAGACATGTATTAGCCTGAAAATTTGGGGTCATTTAACATTTGGCAGCATTATAAGACATACTTTTCCTGAACACCATAGCATAGGCTTCTGCAAAGAAAGTGGGGGAAAATAAAGTGTTTTGTACATGAGATCTTTTGTTCACCCTGTCTCTGATGACATTTAGGTGATCCTTTTTTGAGGAAAATCAAACAGTGTAATTTTTTATATAGGGAAGAGGAAATTATTTCTGAAAATTGTCTAATTACAACCTGAAATATTTAAAACCATTTCTTGTTTTTGGTAGCATCACTTCATAATACAGGTTTAACTTTTTATTTAAAAAAATCCAAGTTAAATGGGTAAAAATGCAAGGATAATTGTGTAATGGGTAATATCTAAATATTACAACCAATATTATGCTGAAAAGTATTAGAGATATGTTAAAATGAAGAACCCAGGGCTTCACAAATGACAAGTGCTGGTGAGCATGTGGAGAAAATGAGACCATGATATACTGCTGGTGGGAATGCAGACTCGTGTAGCTACTATGGAAAAACAGTATGGAGTTTCCTCAAAAAGTTAAAAATGGAACTGCCATTTGACCCAGTGATTCCACTTCCAGGAATCTGTTGGAAGAAAGCTGAAATACCAATCAAGAAGATTATGTGTACCCATATAGCAGTGTAATTTACAATAGCTAAGATGTGGATATAGCCCAAGTACCCATCAGCAACTGAGTGGATAAAAAAAGCTGTGGTACATTTACACTATGGGGTACTATGCAGCAGTAAAAAAACAGAGGATCTCTTATCCTTTGAGACAGCATGGAGAGACCTCTAGAGTATTATGCTAAGTGAAATAAGCCAGTCAGAAAAAGACAAGAGTCACATGATCTCACTCATGTTCTTTAAATTTAAAGGACAAGATGAAATCGATGAACAAAATAGATCCAGAGACATAGAAGCATGCAACAAACTGTTGAATCTCAGAGGAAAGGCAGAGGCAGGTGTGTAGGTGGGTGATGGAAAGAGATTAAATAAAGAATTGGTATTCAGACTAAAGCCCCGGTGCATGGATTCATTCATGTTGAAAGAAAATTAATTAGAAGGTGGCTGCCAGGGCAGGGCTGGGTAAGATGACTGGACACATCCTGTAGCCAACCTCCTGTGGTCCTTCCCTATGAAAATCAGGTTGAAACCAATATCCACTGAGGAGTCCTGAATTGCGAGAGGGCACTCTGCAAAGTTGCCGTCACTTGGTAGCTCCTGCATTGAGTGTTTGCCCCATCATTGTCAGTGTGTGTCATAGCTACTGGTTGGATGGTCAAATTATTGGTTGGTTGCTTAGGCTTATAGATGATAGATAGATAGATAGATAGATAGATAGATAGATAGATAGATAGATAGACAGATAGATAGATAGATAGACAGATATGCATAACCCATTGATACAGACAATGTGGTGAAGGCCTGGGGCAGGTGTGGGCCAGAAGTAGTCTATGGGGAGATAAAGGGGATATTTGTAATACTTTCAACAATAAAGATTAAAAAAAAGGATTTATGACTTGTCAACGCATGATGTCAGGATCAATACTATGAACAACTGGGCCTTATTTACTAACTACTTATTTGTTATGTATTTGTTGTGTATTACTTATCACACAATCAGTTTAAGTCTAGTCCTTAGTCACTTGATTCATGTATTAGATCATGAGCTACTTAAGAAACACTGTGCCTTTATTTGGCATTGAATTTACTCTCTGTGTTTAATGAGAGTGAATTAACCAGCATACCAGAATTGATCACTCTCTGAATGTTGGGTTGGGTAAAGAAATCAATTTCTTAAACATGCAAGTAAAGTATGGACTGGCTGTGGAGCAGGCACACCCATATGATGAGAATTGGCATGGCAGTGATCAAATTTAAAACTAAAAGTTGTATAGCACTCTGGTTTCAAAATGCTATATATTAATTAATCATGATTAATGAATTATTTGCACATGAAACCCTGAGTTATACACTAGATTTTCTTTTTTAAATTTGTTTTTATTTTTTAAAAATATATTTTTATTAATTTCAGAGAGGAAGTGAAAGGGAGAGAGATATAGAAACATCAATGATGAGAGAGATTCATTGATTGGTTGTCTCCTAAATGCTCCACTCTGGGGGACCCAGCCCGCAATCTGGGCATGTGTCCTAGGTTGGATTTGAACTATGACCTCCTGGTTCATAGGTCAAAGCTCAATCATTGAGTCACACTGGCCAGGCAATTTCTTTTAATTTTCAATTTCAGTTTAGATGTACTATTATTTTGTGTTAGTTTCAGAAATAGAGCATAGTGGTTAGACTATTTTGTTTGAGATTTTATGTGCACACACAACAGACACATACAAATTATGATTGAGGCATGTTCTCTTAAGTTGACTAAGCATGAACCTTCAGAACAAATAAAAAATCACTTCTGACTCATGCATTTCCTTATTTCTTCATTTGACAATATAGTGACAGATATGTAAACTCTGGGATCAAATGTTAAGTAGGAAAAAGGTTTAGAGCAGTAATTACCGACTGATTCACTGACATGCATGCTTTACTATTTCCCTTCTTTAGGTTCCATACCATGAAACATTATGCCACTAATCATTATGGATGAAATAATAATGAATTTATTTTTCTATTCATTTAAATGGAAAACATCTATTTGCCTGGCACAGTGGTCAGCAAACTCATTAGTCAACAGAGCAGCAAACCGCAGCTCGCGAGCCGCAGTTTGCCTACCACTGGCCTACCAGAACTAGTGCCATTAGCTACATAAAATCTTTGTCATTACAGCAAGTGAAAATAATTTCTAGTAACAAATGTTGGATTCTAGCTGGAGACAGCAGGTTTCTCAGTGCACAGCAGGATCTTTGCAAGAGCAGACAGGCAGGATTTCTGTACCTCCCCCCATCAACAGCCTCTGAGTAGCCTAAGAATGCATGAGCTCACTCTGAAAAGCACTGGCTTGCACTCAGTGGACTGAACAGGACTAATTTGGAAATAGAAATAATCCAGGGATAGCCTTCAAAGGGCATATTGTAACACCGATGCTTCCAAAACCTAAAATTGTATAGATACAGAACTACAAGGAAATTAGTATGTATATGGCATATCTTCAGAGGATATCAGTCCTCGTTGGTTTGGCTCAATGGATAAAGCATTGATCTGTGGACTTAAGGGTCCCAGGTTTCATTCAGATCAAGGGTACATCCCCACTGGGTATGTGTGCAAGAGGCAGCCAATTAGTGATTCTCTCTCATTATTGATGTTTCTATCTCTTTCCTTCTCCTTTCCTCTCTGAAAACAGTAACAATATATTTAAAAAATAAAAAGATAATATTATTTTTATTATATTTTGGAAACCAATGCCTTTCTACCTCAAGCATGGAGTTCCTCATAACTCATGGAATAAAAGTAAAGAGCCACTTGTTTTTTGGGTGAAAAATGAGATTATTATTCCTTTATGAAAGTCTTTGTGATATAGACTTTAGTATCAAACCAGATAATCATTGCATTTAAGAAACACTAATCAGGTACTCAGTTAACTATGGAAGGGTAATCTATGTTCACTGAATTTTTCATATTCCAATGTCTATATTGAAATGAGAATTTTATTTTAGGTTTTAAAAGCGAATTTCAGATATAGATATAAAAGAGTAAAAATCTAGCATTATCCTCGTATGCTATTTTAATATCTAGTTGTATGCATATTTATGTAATTTAGAAACCAAGAGTCATTTTTTATATGTTGCTATTTATATTTATTCAACCTATTCCAAGTAAATACCAAAATGCAGTGCATGTGACAAAAGGGGTTTATGCTCATAAAGAATATTTCCTTCTGTCAGCCCCACAGTCTCCTTTTGCCAGAATAACCGGAGTAATGGCTGTGCTCTTCAGTGGATTCTTTAAACATTCTTCTCCATTACAAAATGGACATTGAACCAAAGGTAAAAATGGAATTTTCCTAGTGAAAGTACAATGCAGGAGACATAATTTGTGGCTTTTCCAGTATAGATTTAATGACAATGAAGTCTGTATGAAATAATAAGAAGGACTGGACCAGCCCTAGCCAGTTTTCTCATTGAGTAGAGCACTGGCCTGGAAACTGAAGGATCTTGGGTTAAATTCCTGGTCAAGGGCACATACCTGCATTGCAGGCTCAATTCATGGCCACAGTCAGGGTACAAATGGGAGACAACAAATTGATGTGTCACTGTCCAATTGTTGTTTCTCTCTTTCTCTGGATCCCTCTCCTCCATTCTCTCTGAAAATAAAACACTCACCAATAATCAAAGGGAAAAATATCTTAGGTGAGAATTTAAAATAAAAGGATGGTACCAGAAGTCTTGACTTCATAAAAGTAAGATTCTTAGCATCATGGATAACACAATGTCAGTCCAGTGCCTTGAGCAAAGCACTTAAATTCTCTGTGCCTCTCTCATCTTCATTAGAAGGAGTCTACCCTTCTAGTGGGATACCCTAGGCTAGCCTACCAATCACAGCCTAATCACGCATATTCTCCTTTCTCTCTTGTTGCTCTGAGAAGGTAGCCAAACATTTTCTTTCTAAAAGATGTATTGCCACCTAAGTAAGATTAAAAAAATGGCTAATCATGAAAGATAATGAACTCTGTAATAGTATATTTCTGCCTAGAGTGAATCAGATAACACCCTATTTAAAAAAAAATGTTCTTTGAAGGTACATCCTTCCAGTTTGAATCATACCTGGTTTTGCAACGATGTGATTAGTCCCTATGACTTGTGTCCGGCAGGACTTTCTAAATACGTTAATATCACACCATAAGCAATAATTAACAAGCACTTGTAGAATCTCTTTGATGTAAAAGTAATGCTGACAAAGCCAGTGTCTCACAGGTCACTGGAGGCAGAAGGGGGGAAACTGAGACTGTACCTTCTTCTCTGGGTCCTGTCTCCAGAGGTGGGATGAAAATGGTTACTTCTTTCTCCCTAAATTGACATTCTGTGTAAAACGCTTGCCCTTTGACAGCACAGCTTTGCCCAGTGGCCACTTCAGCTATGTAAATATAGAGATTCAATAAGTGAAAACAAAGCACACATTTGTCATTATTTCAGCTTCTCTAGCAGATGCTTACAGCTCCCTGCCTGGGAGCTTTTTCAATTTTTTTTTTGAGGCTCCCAATCCCCTAAGATTATGTGCACATGACCCAGGATGGAAGTGTTAGGGAAAAGACAGGGGAAGAGGTATTTCAAAAATGTCTTAAGAAGCAGTTGCAAAGATATGAAAATCATCTTTCTCACTGGGATTTTGTGAGGCTTGCACATTTTCCCTGGAGCTGAAGAATAATATGTAAATGGGGAAGCATTCTTCATAGCACAGTGTGGCCAGGAGCTGATAGTGGGGACAGAAGAGTAATGAACTCAGGACGCGTCGACAGCAATGGCATTACCAGGGCTTCAACAGTCCGGAATCTGATTTATTTTTTGAGAACAAGCAAAGCTAGTTAGAGACTTTCCTTTCTTGTCTCATTTTATGGTATGAAAACAAATTTAATCAAAATGATGTGGTAAAATGTAATTTATTTTTTCAAGGATATCTCTCTCTTAAAATACCAATTTCATTTGATGAATTAAACTTTAAAACAAACAAAAAATGCACTGCTGTGTTTCAATAAAGTTTAACTGACTTCTGTAGGATGTGTTATAATGACAAAAAGACAGTGCTAACTCTGATCAACTTCACAAAAATTGAAAAGCTTGAGTATTGCTGGTGTGCCATGGAAATTAAAGGATGTGGCTGTTCTTTCAATTAAGCTTCTATAAATGCAAATTACTTAACCTTTCTCTTCAAACAACCATCTAAGAAATTTAGCAGATGTTGTGAGCAACAACATCATCAGTATCCTTTAAGCAGGTCTATATTTGATTAGATATATTGTAGGAAACTCTTTAGTTCACTATCAAAGTTCTAATATTTTCAAATAGCTTACTATTATAAAAGGGGATGGGGGAAAATGAAAAAAGAGTTGACGCTAGAGTGGAAAAATGTAAACTATTAGAAGTCGGAAAAGAAAAGAACCATTCATCAACAAAGTCCATATTAGGACTGGGCTTCATTTTCCCAGGGCTCCAGGAAGAACAGTCAGAGAAAGAGCATCGTATACTGAAATCAAACATGTGGCCAATTAAATCTCAGAATTGACCCTTTTTTGCCTTCAGGCAAAGGAGTGACTTGTTTTATTAACACACAGTGGAAAGCCTGCTTCTACCCAGCAAATTGCAGCCCAGAACGCCCTATTGTCTTGCCAGCAGCAGCATTCTTTCTGCATTTCACGTCCTGTCAGTTTCACAGGGAGAATCACCTGCAGTCACTGAAAGGTCCATATTACTTCATTGAAATCCTTATTTTTTAATAAAAGAGCTAGTGCCAGAATAAGCCATGAAATAAGCTGTGCGCATACGTATCTGTTGATTTTATTTTTATTTTACAATTCTTTTTCACAGAAAAAGATTTTTTTACATTTGCTATGGTCATCATGACCTTATTTCTAATGGTTTCTATGTAATATTAATAGTATTATTTTATGAAATAAAAGGAGCTCTAATTAATATATTAAGATTATTATGCTGTCTTATGTAACCATTCTAAAACTATTGACTTCTTAGATTGTTTTGCATTTTTGTCTATTGCACGTAACATTGAAATTAATTTTTGCTTTGTACTGTTCCTCTATTACCTCCTAAACAGAAGTTACTCTCAACATGCCAGATTTATCCAGATTTTAGTGTGTGTGTGTGTGTGTGTGTGTGTGTGTGTGTATATGTGTGTATATATATGTATATATGTAATTAAATATGTAAAAATATATTCATTTTCAAGTTTGAATTTCTTCAGTTATTTATTAAAGTTATGATGTCTCATGGTTATTGATCACTTGCATTATATTTTTATTGACTATTTTTAGTTCTTTCATTTTATTAGAATTAAGGTATCAATTATTTTGTTTTATAAAATACTTTATGTCTTAAAGCCATTCATCATTATAGTAAATATGCACTGGATGCCTAGTCTGATTTTTAATTTGTTTAATAAAGTTTCCTATTACTTTTTGGCACGATTCATTCTCCCAAAGCAGCAAAATAGAAAAAGGTTTTATTCTTAGGTTCATAAAACAATGCCATTTTCATAATTCTTAATATGTCTTTTTTTTTTTTTAATATATTTTATTGATTTTTTACAGAGAGGAAGGGAGAGGGATAGAAAGTCAGAAACATCGATGAGAGAGAGTCATCGATCAGCCGCCTCCTGCACGCCCCACACTGGAGATGTGCCCGCAAGCAAGGTACATGCCCCCAACCGGAATTGAACCTGGGACCTTTCAGTCCGCAGGCCAACGCACTATCCACTGAGCCAA
>PVJN01029355.1:0-26502 GCA_004026805.1 Lasiurus borealis | reverse complement strand
TTCAAAGGGCTTGCTGAAGGGTGTTCATGGGTTAACCGTTAACTTACAGAAGGAGGGGTGCAGGGGGGGGTCCTGACCAGAGCTGTGAGGTCCCTAGCACCCAACAGCGGCAGGAAGTCCTCTCAGCACTGTGACCCCAGAGGGGCTGAGGGGAGGGAACTCTGTGATGAGGGCTGGGAGCTGGAGTCCAGGAAGAGGGGCCACGCAGCTGGGCCTGTAACTGCCACCAACACAGGGAGGCAGGGAGGCACCGGGAAAGTCTTGCTTTGACCTTTTTCTCCTCCATCCTCTGTTGTCTTGCCAGGGCTTCCCTATCAAAGCCAGAGTGTGAGGCTGCCCTGATGATAGTCCATAAAAGCGGGCTTTCAACACAAAAGGCAACTTACAGGAGAGTGCAGAGGACTGTGCCCAGCACAGGGTCCCTAAACCTGGATCCTTCTAGGCCTCGGAAATGAGGCTAAGAGAGCTGCTCCGAGTTATGTGTCCGGGAAGTAACATTCTCCAGAGTCCACCCTGGGTCCAACAGACCACTCACAGTCCCTGTGCCGGAAGGAGCCTGGGGGTGGGGGTGGGGGTGGTGAAAGGGAAGGACCCAGGGAAGGGCAGTGGGGGAGAGGGAGGCAGCAAAGGCCGCTCCATCCTGGAGCCCTGCTGTTCTACCTCTGCAATCTGGTGGCCTCCCACGTTCCAAGATAAAACATTGCGTGTCTTTTCCTGTCTCTTCGAACTTCCCACACCCTCATACCCTCCCTCACCAGAGACCTTCCTTCAGCCGTTTTGATGACAAAAGAGAAGCCATCAGGTGAGAGCTCCTTTCCTTTCCTCCTGTCAACCTTGCAGCTCCGCTCACTGTGGCTCCAGCTCCTTCCTCCCACCAAGACCAACCCCGCCCCTCGGGCTCTGGGTCAGGGCCCTCCCTTCTCGCAGGGACTTTGCTCCTGACCCCACTCCACCCGCCCTTGCAAAGCCAGCCCTGGTCCCCGCCAGGCGGGTTTCTCCGGCAAACAAACGTGCTCTCTGGTTCCATCACCGACAACACGGAACCCCTGACAAACATCCTCTTTCCAGTTATGGCCCCATTTCCTTGCCTCTCTCCACAACCAGGCCGCACAGCAGACGTGTCTGTGCTCACCGCCTCCACTTCCTCACCCTGCCCTGCCCGCTCGGCCCACTCCTGCCTGCCTTCTGACCTCACGGCTCTGCTGAAACTGGCCGCCGGGTGAACACCCTGCTCCGTGGAGCCCCACCCGGGCTCACACCTGCTCCTCTTGCTCAACCTCCCTCCGCCTTCCACCCAGCGGACGATGGCTCCTCCCTTGAAACACTTTCTTCTTTCGGCTTTTAGTTGAAGCCACCTGAATACGTCTCCTATTGCTTAGCAACCAGTGAGCCCAAACTTCGTGTCTTTAAAACAGCGCCCATTTATTGCCGGGCCGTTCTTCAGGTCAGAAGTCTGACAGGGGTCTCCGGTGCTAAAATCAAAGTGTGGGCAGCGCTGAGCTGGAGGGATGTGGCCCGGGTGTCCCAGCCGCTGGGCCCTGTGGGCTGCGGGGAGCCAGTGCCGTCCTGGGTCCCGGAAGGGGGCGAACCAAGCCTCCACCTTCAGAATTCTCCGCTCTCCCCTAAAACTCCTCCTGTGAGCGGTGCCTGACTGCGGCCTTCGCCTTTGCTGAGAATGATGGCACCACACACCACACACAACTCCATAGATAGGCACGTGGTTTTAGGTAGGTAATTTTTAGGGCTAAATAGAGACCATTCTTTGATGAGCCTTTAATGTCCTTATTGAGAAACAAAGGCTGCCTTTCAGCTCAGAGGCTGCCGTGGGTAGGACTGAGGAGGAAAGCACCGGGGATTTCTAAACAGGATGTTGAAGCTGCCATACCTTCCTTTGCCCCGTGAGAGCAGATATGGCTGTGAGAGCAGTTATGGCTGTGAGAGCAGATATGGCTGTGAGAGCAGATATGGCTGTGAGAGCAGATATGGCTGTGAGAGCAGATATGGCTGTGAGAGCAGATATGGTTGTGAGAGCAGATATGGCTGTGAATTCACAGACAGGAACTGAACTTATGTGGTCCTCAGGGCTGCAGACCTAAGTAAGGCGTTTTCTCTATTCTGGGCTTGTTTTCTTTGGATCTGAGACCTAATGCTGGTGCTCATCTTTGCACAGATGCAACCTAGAGTTCTGGATCCATTGTCTGGATTCCAATCCAGCCCTCCCACTTGCTAGCTGAATGATATTGGGCATGTTAATTACCTTTCCCAAGCCTCACTTGTTTTATCTGTTAAATGGGTCTGCTGATAGTGTATGTTTCATACATGTAAATAAAAAGGCTTAGTATGGCAGCCAGCAAGAGTAAAGAACACTCATGTTGCTTATCATTAGAGTTAACCTCCAAGGAGGGCAGGCCAGAGGCTTGGGACACGGTGCCACCGCATTACATTCTTAAACGGTCGCCCTTCACCAGAAACCAGCAGATTCTTGTGTTGTCCAGTCTGGGTCTCTCAGAAATGCTAAAAATAATACAGATACTTCTTGCAACACCGTGTTGTGCATATTTCAGGCCACAAGCAGGAACCATCAATATTGCAGCTCCCCAGGCATTCCTGAGTGAATGCTTGTCTCTAAGTGAGAAACCCAACCTGGGGCCCGCAGTAGGAATTTGGAGTTCTAATTCCATTTCACTCAACTACTCATTGAGTTAATTTTCTCAAAACAGCAGCAATGACACTCACAGAGCAGTTAGGGAAGTTATTTAGGTGATTATTATTTTTTTAAATATATTTCGTTATTGATTTCCTAGAGGAAGGGAGAGGGAAAGAGAGATAGAAACAGCAATGATGAGAGAGAATCATTGATCGGCTGCCTCCCACAGGCCCCCTACTGGGGATTGAGCCTGCAACCCAGGCACGTGCCCTTGGTCAGAATTGAACCTGGGACCCTTTAGTCCCCAGGCTGATGCTCTATTCACTGAGCCAAACTGGCTAGGGTGGTGATCATTATTTAAAGAAATATTTTGACTTACTTCAGATGGGTCATCACACATGCCCCTTTGTGTTGTGGGAACTCAGAATCCTGGAATGTGTTTGGGAGGAAAAGTGTGGTTTCGAATTTCCTGACATGCATTTTTCAGGTGGGGAGACGCATGCATGAAATGTCTTGTGTTTTTTTGTTGTTGTTTTTTTTTTGGTTGTTGTTAATCCTCACCCAGGGATATTTTTCCCATTGACTTTTTAGAGAGAGTGGGAGGGGGTGAGAGCGAGGTGGAGAGAAAGAGAGAGAGAGAGAGAGAGAAACATCGACGTGAGAGAGACACATCGGGGATTGAACCTGCAACCGAGGTAGGTGCCCTTGACTGGGAATCAAACCTGAGAGAGAGCCTTTGGTGCTTGGGCTGACACTAACCACTGCACTACACCCGCCAGGGCATAAAACGTATTTTTAAGGATATTCTTGTTCAACGTCCCTGGAAGGAGATAAGTTAGCAAGTGTCAGTTGACTCTGGAGAAGTCTCCAGAGGTGAGTAATCGCAGGTCTTTCCTCCAAGGCCATTCCATTTGTCCAGAGGAGGGTCCTCCGGTCTTGCTGTGGCCTCCTTGTTGTGCTGTGCTGTGCTCTCCCACTCAGGCCTCCGGTCCCATTTCCCCAGGGAATCTATGATCACCCGCGGCACCGGAGAGGGGATGCGCAGTGACCGATCCGGGAAGGGATGGGTGCCAGGGGACTCTGCCCGCTGCTTCCAGACTCCCTCAGTCTCTCAGTGTTCGCTCCTGCTATGGAAGGTCGTAGCAGAACGGGCCTGGGCCCTGGAACGCTCACCCAGAGCCGTGAGCGGTGACTCACCATGTGCTCTGACTCACCGTGGCTCCTCCATCTGCTTAGGCGCAGGTGCATGGCCCTCGGGCGCGCACTCAGCTTCCGCATTTCAGACCCGGGAGGTGGGTGGCCGTGGGGTCAGTGCATCATCCCAGGGGCCGGGTCGGGTTGGCGCTCTCCTCTCTTGCTGTAAGCAAGCACGGTGCCACGGGATGTGGAGGGCTGCGGTCTGTTCTCAGCAGCCTCAGATCAACGTCGGCCTCTTCCCTGGAGGACACGTATCTGCCATTTCACCTTGGCCGCGCAGCCTGGCGACCCAGGAGCAGTGAGATAGATTTGGTGCGTTGAGCCAGGTTATGAACGAAGCCTAAAACTTGTCCTCCGAGCCCCTTTCCTCACGTACTGTCGGCCTCTGGGGTCGGTGGTAAGGCTCACAGGAGGGCTAAGAGACTGCGACCACAGCTGTGGATGGAAGCAAAACCCCTCATATTAATTGCCTGTAACAAAGAATCGTAAGAAACACACTAACACACAGATGGGGCCCACGAGGTAACCTAACATGCTCAGCAAGTCGCCATAATCGCCCTTGGGGCCACCGCAGAAGGAGCACAAAGATCCTCTTCAGCCCCAGCCGGTTTGGCTCGGTGGATAGAGCCTCAGCCTGCAGACCGAAGGGCACATTGCAGGCTCCTCCCCAGTCCGGGGCCCTGGTCGGGCGGGTGCAGGGGGCAACCAATTGATGTGTTTCTCTCACATCGATGTTTCTATCTGTTCTTCCCTCTCCCATTCTCTCTGAATACCAGTGGGAAAATACCCTCCAGGGAGGGTTAAAAAAAAAAAAAAGCCCACCTCAGGTACAGAAATGGACTCAACCACAAGAACCCACCCGCAACTGGGCCCCGCTGAGCGGGCACGGGCCCCCCACAACTGTGGCGCATTAGCCACAACCGACTGCTGGTCCCCAGCCACGACTCCAGCTGCTCACCGCGTGGCATCCATTCCGGGAGCCACATAGACACTGTCAGGCCACGTGACCAGATGGCCAACACAGCTCTCATCTGATCACCACGCCGCTCCACAGCCCCGACAACACAGAGAGCGGGCGGGCTTCTTCCCACCGCATAGGTGGGGCTTTCCCGCCCCCCATCGCCCCCAGACAGACGGGGGCTGGGGTGGGCGGGAACAACAGTGAAATGAACCACTCACCCAACAACTACACAAAGGCCTCAGTAAGACAACTTACCAGGTGGTACCTCTCTCCCCCACCCTCCCACCAACACTGCACTCAACGCACAGCAGGAGACGGTGAACTTGGGGTGGTGGGGGACCAGGCAGTCACCTGATGAGGCTGCAATGGCAGAATCCCAGCCTCAGGATACCCGCCACTCCTTTTCTTCTCTCCCGCTGGAGCACACGCCCAGTGGGGTCTCCCAATTCAAATGTGAGGCTGTGCTACCTTTTGGGTGACTCCCTCTGGGGGACCCCACACGGACGGAGGAGGAGGCACAGGGTCCGCAGCCTGCGGCGACCTCTGACTTGAGTGGGTGATTAGAGGCTGCGTCCAGGCCTGACTTCACTCAGTGGCGACTCTCCTCTCAGGTGGGATGGTCGGGCCAACAGGTTTGGGTCGAGCTCCAGGGGCAGTGGGCTCTGCGGCCCAGCAGAGGAGCACCGAGGGTCTCAGAAGCTCCTGGAGCGCAGCGAGGTGGGCACTTGGACCTGTGTTTTCACTCCCACAGAAGCCTCCCCTGGCCCGGGCACCACACTGATCAGAATGAGCACAGCCTGCGGAGAGGAGGCGACCCCAACCAATGCTGCATCTGTCATCCCAGAGCAAAGCCGGCTCCCATGCTCACGGCTTGGCCAGGACACAGCGACTTGGACTTTCCCTCTAGACCAGTGGTCGGCAAATTGCTGTCCGTGAGCCACATGCGGCTTGTGAGCTGTGGTTTGTCGCTCTGTTGACTAATGAGTTTGCCGACCATTGCTCTAGACCAGCGGTTCTCAACCTGTGGGTCGCGACCCCTTTGGGGGTCGAACGACCCTTGCACAGGGGTCGCCTAAGACCATCGGAAAATGCAAATATTTACATCACGATGCATAACAGTAGCAAAATTTCATGGTTGGGGGTCACCACCACATGAGGAACTGTATGCAAGGGTCGTGGCCTTAGGAAGGTTGAGAACCACTGACCTAGACCAACAAGAATTCAGTAGTCAAGGCAGTGACAGCACCTGATCAGCCCTGGTATCTGCTGGCACAACAGGGCAGCTTTTGTGTTCTTGCCCACGCCTCCTGCTGCCTGTGGGCCTCTCCACAGTGCAGATAGGGTGCAGGGTAGGGGGAGGAGCCAGAGCAGATGTCCCAACGCAGTCCCCCAAGATACTGGGGGTTCTGGTGAAGGACCATCCTCCAGAAAGACCGGATCATGGTCCTGGGTCTGGTCTCCCAGAGACCACGGTGAAGGGCTGTCTCACAATGACAAGCAGGCTCTGTGAGCACTGTACCCATGGAGTGATGCAGGGGCCCATCCACCCAGCTCCGCCTGCACCTCCAAGGTGCTGATGGCAGACCTGGAGGCGTGCGCTTCCCCTGCTACTTCAGCGGCTGCACGAGGAAGGCGGGGTGGGCTGTCGGGAAAGGCAGTGGTGCGAGGCTTCAGCTTCAGGCCTCCTGCACAGTCACTTCCGAACGGTCCTGGGGCCTGGAACGCTTCCTTCACTGCCAAGGGAGAAAGCCCTCCCAGCTGGTGTGGTGGTCACCTTGTGTGGGAATGCCATTCCTGCCGTAGATTCAGTGATTGCTCCCTCTCTCTGCTTAAGCTCCTTCTCTCTGCGGCACACCCCGCTTCCTGCAGTACTTCCTCCCATTGTGGCAGGCAGGGGGTGCGTGCGGTCACATCACCCCCTCCAGCTTCAAGTGAACCCGCTGGCCGTGGGGGATTGATGCTTTGCAAGGCGCTGGACCTTGTGCACTCTCTTCTCTCTTGCTGTAAGGAACCCCTGAACCACTGGGGCCTGTGCTGCTGCTGCCTGCTCTCAGCGACCTCTTACTCCGCCTGGGTCTTTTCCCTGGGAGGAGGGGCAGTTGTTGGCCTTTTAACCTTGGTGCCACAGCCTGGCCACCCAGTCCCGCTTTTTCTGTCAGTCAGGCCTCCCATTTCTGAGCCTTTCTGGGGTTTTGTAGGGCAGTTGTTTGTTCTGACAGCATTTAGCACCAAATACTGTATCTGGCACATTGTGGGCACTCCAATGTCTTTTATGAGTCAAATAATATGCTGCAATCTGGGCTCGGTCATTTTCCGAGAATTTCTTTAAGATCCATGGTTATGTAGGGGAACCCAGGTGAGATCATGGTGGTTTCTCCTGATCTGTGGGAGCAGGGATGATCCACTATCCTGAGGGCCATATACTTCAGGGTGCTCCATCTTTGAAATTCTTTTATTCTTCTCTCTTGTTCTTCTCCAAGTTCCTATTTCTAGAAGTAAATTATAGCCTCCACACCTAGTCATCAGATGGCTGCCCTTCTGTTTTCCTGCAAGGGTGACCAACCAGAACTCAAGTCATTTGCCGTGAATTACAGGGAAGAAGCTCATCACTACAGAACACCATGTTCTAATTTATCCTGAGCTCTTCTCTGACCACTCCACCCTTGTTGGGTCCTTCCATTATGTATTCTCAAACCCATGTCCACTTCCTTTGCAGCACTTTTGCAGTTTGTCATGCCTTTAAGCTCCATGAAGTCAGGGACCACGCCTGTCACCTTTGCTGCCCCCAGCACTCGGCACAGTGCTCAGACAGGAAGGTGTGCTGGCTGCTTTGAGTGATGAACACAGGACTGCTTCCATGTGTGGGGCCAGGCATCCGTGTGCAGAGTGAGTAGCTCTCACACACTGTTCCACCTTATACTCCGGCCCGGGCACAGGTGCTGTACTACCAGAGAGAAATCAGGAATTAGTGTCCTTTGGGGAGACTAGCTTTCTAAACTTGACTCTAAATCATGAAAAAGTGAACACCTGACAGGAACTTAATTTATAAATCAGTTTATTTACAGATTTTCATCTTTTCTTAAAGTACATTTCAGTTAACAAATCTATTTACACAGGTATACACGGGAATTCATCCCAGTTATTTTACAGATCATACATACAAACCACACCCTAAGTCTTGCGTGCAAAGTCGCACTGGATGTGACTATTGGCTGAAAACGACCTGATGACCAGGCTATTTACACATACACAGTAAACGGGTTTGTTTTTCATGTCTGCACGATACAGTACACACGCGGAGGCCGGGCCTCCCAGAGAACGCTTTGCAGTGTGTTTCCCGAGAAGGCTTTGCAAAGTCCGGAAGGAAAAGCTATTAAACATAGATTAGTTAAAATGACAGTACCTCCTTTACATCAGTTTACATTGTTTTCTTCACATTTTTATAATACAAAGGTATTTTATTGAATTGCTGCACAACCAGTTTAAGATGATTTGTAAACATGTAAATTCCTACAATTTGCATTAAACATCATTGTAGTTTCTATCACTTGCTCTTTGAATTAATGTTTTACTCACTAGTATTGTTAAGGTAGTAAGAGAAGATGTAAGTTTGAACTTCTTGCGGAAAGTTATGAGTCTCTAATGCTGTGCGAGTACACACTTTATTCAAGTATTGCAAAAAGCTAAGGCCACTTTTTTTCAAGACAAGAAAGTGAACAAAATTGTTTTTATCAATAGGCCACAACACTCTTATGAGCAATGAAATCTCTTCTGAAAGGTAATTTCTCAGAGACCTGTAGTCACAGAAGGAATTTTCTTTTCTTTTAGCTAAAAGAAAAACAAATTACCTTCCTTATTAACTACCTTTTGAGCTCTTCCCACTTTTCCCTAGAGTAAAAATTCCTGTTTAGACCTGAAGAGGGAATCTATACCCTGTACTTGTTTAACCCAGAGCTAAGCGCCCTGGATAGCACAAATTGTTTTGGACTCAGAAATAAATCTGAAGCCTATATGTTGGTTTACTACTAAATTCTGAGCGCTATTCTAAAAGATATTACTGCTGATGCAAAGATCTTTTCCTCAGAGGAATTATGAAGAAAGTGAAAGAGGATGGGAATGTGGGGAGAGGAGCGAAGATCACAAAGAGGGAATATTTAGGTTCACGGTTAAGAGGCAGAGCTTGATTAAAAAGATCCCAATATGGAACAAGTGGCTGGGTATCCATAGTTATCATTCCAATCCTAACAATTACCACACTTCCAATTATATCCAAATGGTTAAGATAATAAGAAATCTGCTAATTATAGGTTCCTTTGTTTTCTGCTACCAAACTATGGATAATCATTTCTAGCCAAGAGTAAGACTGATGAGGAATCGCTCTCATCGGGAGCCCAGGGCTCCTGGGCCGCTGAAGACGGCGAGAGCCTGTGGGGACTGCTGCCCCCACATTCTGGGCACCATTCTCACCGGGGACTCTCAGCCCAGACTGCCGACTCCACGGACTTACAACATTTCTTTGCTTTTCGGGAATCATAATGTCACAAAGAATAAAGATAAACTTTCTTATTAAAAATTGATTTAGGTCCAAATTATGAGGATGTAGAAAAACAACCTATATTCCTATTATATTGTTTTTATATTCCTTTATAAAAAATTTACAGCAGCTGTAATGTTCCAGGTATCGTAAGGACAATGTTATTCTATAAACGGCCAGAGGATGTAGGCAAGATGTTGTGCTGTCTTCCAGAGCACACAACCCGGACAGAAAAAGCCTCTGCTTTCCCTTGGCCACACGAAGCACATCTCCACACCACTGGTCCACACCCCAAAAAACCCTCGCTTCTCTCAGTCCATTTGCTCGCTATGGCTATGAGACCGGAGCTCAACCTCAAAAGCCCAGAAGAAATGCTGGCAATACATCAACCTGAGCGTTTCCCGAGACCCAATCACAACATTGAATCAGTGCTTTCCTTATTTGTCAAGAGCTATCACACCAGTCATTGTGCAAAATGCAAATAGTCCAATGTTATTTCAGTAAGTTTCTCATAGTGACAAGATGAAACCAAGAGGAATGGGAGTGTGCATAGTGAGACATCTGAGACGCAAAGGCAAGTCTGGAGGGAAGATGCAGAAATGAACGAACGTGCACACTTAATGGATACGCCATCTTTGGGGTTTTTCTAACATGTTCTGAAGCCGTAACATTCCAGGATATTTGTAAATAGGAATGCAGTGGATGTCTTACGTTATGCTTCTAATCAGGACCTTCAATATTAAGGCATTTTACATTCACGCCTAAGATTATCCACATTCTTCTAGGTACTTGAAGGACAGGACTGAGGAAGAGGAATCAGTCAGGAAGGCAGGGCACCGAGGTCCCGAGAGCATCGCACATGCTCTAAGGTAGCAGCTGGAGTCTAGGTACTTTTTCAGATACAGGTTAACGGTTGTGAGAAGCAAGGCTGCAAGAAAGGCAGAACTGAATAGTGTCTTTCAATCATGTTAGCTCGTTCCTGCTACTGCAGGCGATCGTGGAAAAGCCTGGCTTTTCTTCACCGAATTAAACTGCCTTCTTTGATGTGTGTGGGTTTGTTAACATCGGAGGATTCCTGTGCAAGGACCACGAACCAGAGAAGCTTCAAGACGGAAGTGGAACTATTTTAAGAATCTTTCGCTTCTGAGTAGGGACACACATTTTCAACTTAATAATTTATCTTAAAATAAATTAAAAAAAATGTTCCATAGCACAAAACAAGCACACAAACAACAGACAATATCTTTTTGTCTTTGGTGCACACACTCATTTCCTAAATCATTCAAGTAACAGCGTCTCTGATTTCTTGGGGAGAGGTGGAGCTGAAAGTTTGAAGGCCAACGGATGACTTCCACTGTTGCCAGGCCTGGATGCCTGAGATGGTCTTGAGGGCCTCGATTCTGGGAGCGGCAACGCAGGTTCAGAAGAGGAAGAACAGTACGGAGCAGGCAAGGGGCCAAAAAGCCAGCCCAGCATCGGTCCTGTGAGCTCAGTCTGTAGTGGGGGCATTCTTTGTTTTCATGCCCATACAGAGAAAACTAAAAATAATGCAAAGATTTCCAATTCTTTAGATGGTGCTCAGAAAGCAAGGCTACTATTAGTTTCTGTTAACGTGACAGTCCACTTGGTGCTGCTCAACTACAATAATGGAAGAGAATGGTCTTCAAGAGAAATGAACTCCAGAATGTGAAATAGGCACTCGCTATTAAACTTGCCTATTTAGAAGTGGTTAAGGACTTAATACTGTTTAGAGACTATTACAGACCAGGATTATATTTCAAAAATGGTATGATGCATTTATCTATATACCTTTCCTGCCTGACTTCAGACTCCAGAAGTGATACACTAGTCTAAGCTACGAGGTAAGTCTGGTGTTTTCAGCCCTCATCTGAGACCCAGTAGGGGTGCTAACAAGAGGTGTAGAATTATATACTGTGTGTCCATGTCAGATGTGCAACCCTGCCCACTAAAAATCAACACTAATCCAGTGGACAGTCTCTAAAGGTAGAGGCTGCAATACCAGATACACCGCATTGTCCCGTGGGCTCCAAACCAGTCGTCTTTGAGAACAGGTACCAGGTCCAGAAGCATTCTTGCTATGATGGCGATGGGATGTGTATCAGGAGGCAGAAAGGCCCAGGACTCATATTAGCACTCAGGGTTCGATTTATTTGCAAGATGTCACACAAGTAGCACTCTCCCCTGTTTTTCACTGATTTGATTCAGAACATCAATAGTATCTCTGATCAAGGTCTCAAAGATCCCATCAGCTAGTTGCATCTTCACACACAACTCATCCTCATCATAGTTCACCCACTGTGCCTCCTCTTCATGGAGCTCCTGCACCTAGAATTTAGAAAACACAAAGGTTCGAAGTTACCACGAAAGCTAGGATATGTATTATATTTGAGGGCTTTGCAGTCCCATCCCTGGGAAAACAGGCCAAGGAAATAAGCCAGAAGAAAAGGGTAAGTTATGTGATTCTATCAACAAACTTTCAAAGTTGCAAAAAGTATCAAAAAACTCAACTGCCAACTAAAAGTGGTTTCAAAACTGTCAAAATGGAATTTAACAATATTCCAGTGGTTTATAGTTAGTAAGGATTGCAAGTTGTCTCTGTTAACAGAAGATAACATGTATGAGAACTTGAGAATAGAAGAAAGCGAATTACTAGCTATATAGTTTTACAATTATAAAACGCATATATCTAAAGACAATATGGATATGATTCTGAAGTATCTACACAAGCAGTGCTCAGGTTACATCGGACTCGACGTACTTCGTTTCATGGTTACGTCGCCATCTCCCATTTACAGTATTTATACATAAAAAAAAAGTTCTGTCATTTCAACGTATGTACATATATGCTTTATGTTTTTTATTATTTATTTACCACAAGGTCAGGAATTGTTATCTTTCTTTTAATTTCTTTTTTTTACTGTTTCACTTCATTACTGCTATATATGTGCTCCATATGGATGACATAGGTGCTTATGTAAGTGGGTTCCAACCTACAGCGAAAATCAAGTTACTTAGTACCATAGGAACGGATCTCCAATGTAACCCGAGGACTGCCTATATATATAAAAGGCTAATATGCAAAGTAACCTCTTGGGAGTTCGACCAGGAAACCTGGTTATAGAGAATTTGCTCATTCTCTATAACGTGTGCTGACCACCAGGGGGTGGCACAGAATGAAAGAAGGCCCCTGGCAGCTGGCAGCCAGTCCTATGGACCCTACCTATGCATGAATTTCGTGCACCAGGCCTCTAATTATAAATAAAAATTTTTCTAAAATATATTTTATTGATTTACAAAGAGGAAGGGAGAGCTAGAAATATCGATGAGAGACATTGACCAACCCCCTCCTGCACGCCCCCCACTGAGGACGTGCCCACAACCAAGGTACATGCCCTTGACTGGAATCAAACCTGGGATCTTTCAGTCCGCAGGCCGACCTCCATCCACTGAGCCAAACTGGCTTCGGCTATAAATAAAATTTAATATGCATTAGAGTACTTTAAAAAATGTACTATTGCATAAGCTTTTTTTTTTGAAATCACTGTTATACAATAATTGTTCTTTTTGCATTTTAGGATTTTGGAATTCCTATGGTGTGAACATAACTAATCAAATTAGAACTGCCCAAAATTTTTTGCTTGTTTATAATAAACATTTTAAAAGCTACTTATAAAAGAAACACATCAGACTTATTATATGTAATGATGCCAGTGAGATGGAGCCTAGGTGGAGAAAGTAATTATAAACCCTGATCCAGCCCCAAACTCAGCAGTTATCGCAGTGATGGGAGGGTCTAACTGGACAAAAAAGCCATGACAACAGGCTCCCGACTTGCCCTGGTTACAGCTGCATCTTGAAAAAGAGGAGGCGAAGAGGGGAATGTACTCTGGTTCCCATTACGAGGAAATGAGAAGATTCCTGGGAGGAAGAGACCACATCATCCAGTAGCCTGGGCGAGCACGAGAGAAGAACAGTGTTGGCCAAACGTACCTTGTCCAGGACTGAAAAACACATGACAAGGTGGCTGCTCCATTCTTTCTCTTTGGGGGGGGGGGGGAGGGGGCTGTTTGAAGGATATGTAAATATCCATTCCTTTGTTCCCTAACTTATGTCCCATGAACAGATACGCCACCCAGAAGGAGTCTTTGGTCAAACACATTTAGAATACTGCCTGTGCGAGTTTCACAATGGACACGAGCCTATTAAAGAGAATTCTACCAGGAAAGGACTTGTTTGACTCAGAGTTGCCTCTACGTGTTTTGTGTGGATGTATAAGAAATATTCTCACCTACCAAGGAACTGGGCTCCTCTCTTAGGAAGGTCGCTATATGTAACAGCCCAATGCAACTTCCTAAGCTGGTGCTGAGAGAACTATGTTCTCTCTAACAAGTGTATCCCCACAAAAGATTTCACAGGAATTTATTTGTTCACACCAAGTTGCACAGCTTTCCTTTTTATGTTATCTAAAGCCATTAGCATTAAATCTGTTCTCTGAGCAATTTCCTCCCCAGTAACGTTTAGAAAGCACTGTCCTAAAGAAATCATCCTGCCCTTACAGTAAAATATGGGCTCAGGATGTTACCCATTAGACCTCTCCGTGTACCCTCGATGAGCACCCCCAGTGCGCTCATCAGTAGCAGCAAAAGCTTTGCTTCTCCTTCAGAACAGAAGCTATTTCCCCCTCAGCCGGTGAGAACACGTTCTCTGTTTTGCTGTGGCCACCAGAAAGCACAAAGCCAACTTAGAACTTCAACTATGGCAACCAAGGGATCTTGTAACCTGCAAATCCGCCTCCATTTTTTCTCCTGGTTTTTAGAGTCTATTCTATTCTATTACAATTTCCCCTGCTCCTGAACATGTATGTATGTAAATCAATGTGTACTCTATATAAATCACTTAAATTACACTAACAATAACTTCATTTTCCTTTTTTTCAACAGAGCATTAGCTTTAGGAAAGAGAAATGCGGACAGAGGTGAGCAACACTTGTCAGGTCTTCCACCATATCCTTTGCACAAGATGAGGAAATAGAGATGTTAAGTAGGTGGGTTTGTGCCTTTTTTGGTTAAAGAACAAGACAACTATCAACCTGAAAGGAAGGTGCTGCCTGCACGACGTGGGTGCTCCTCCCTCTGTGTTCCCCAGCTCTCCTGTCCCTGCGCCACTGTAAAACCATCCCATGGGACTGTATTCTGTGAGCTCCTTGAGATTTTCCTTTTTATTTATGATTCTTCAGTGACCAGGACAATAGTACAAACAGGTATTACTTATCTGGCACATGGATTTTTTTAGTGAGTCTAAAAGGCTCTCTGTCTTTGACTCTGTCCAATGCACCATGATTACCAATGACTTAGGTGAAAACAGGCATATCAATTTTAGAGGTAGATGAAGCTGGGAAACACAACAATCATATTGGAAGAAAGAGCCCAAAAATGTAATTGGTACCTTGGAATGATGGGCCAAAGTTATCAAGATGAAGTAATAAAATAAGGTCCTGAACTTGAGCCCAAAAAATAATTACAAAAGCACTGGTTGAGATTTTGGTCTTAGGGTTTTTATGGGCTCTCTGAGAATAATACAGATGAAAACAAATGTTATTAGAAACTCTATGAATCAAAGTACAGTCACATGCTACTGAAGGATGGGAATATGTTCTTAAGAAATAGGTCGCTAGGCGATTTCATCATTGTACAAACATCCCAGAGTGCACTTAGTAGTACACAAACTGGGATGGTATAGCCCCCTACACACTCAAGCTACATGGTATAGCCTGTAATTCCAAGGCTCCAAGCCTGCACAGTCTGTTACTGTACAAAACAACCCGAGATTAAATCAAGCATAAGAGAAAATGATGTAATCAAGAAACTCAATAAACTGGAGATGTATGAGCCATCCTGCCTTACAGCAAACCTTTTTTTAATGAGTAGCCAGAGTGTACTCTAAAATAACAATAAACAGTATAGCACAGTAAATACATAAGCTAGTAACAGAATTATGTACTGTACATATATGTGTTACACTTTTATACAGCTGGCAGCGCAGGTTTGTTTACATTAGCACCACCACAACACGTAATATCTGCAGCAGCTAAAATGTCACCAGCGATAGGAACATTTCAGTTCCATTATAATCTTATGGGACCACAGCAGTATATTGGTCCACTGTCAACTGAAACATCATTATGTGATACCTGACTGTATATTGGAAAAAGGAGGAGGGTGTATGATTGTGCTACTGTAAGCACTTCACAAAATACTACATGGTCAATTCTGAGCACTGTATTTACAGAAGGGTACTGAGAGAGCTCTAGAAGGGACTGAGAAGCTCTATCAGACAACAGGAGAAAGGGCAATGTTTAGCAGGAGAAAAAGACTCAGGTGAAACATGACAGCTGTTTCAAAGACATGTAGGAAGAATTAGAATTGCTATATAAAACCTCAAAGCAAATTAGAATTAAATATGTAAAATTCAATTTAGGCTTAACATGAGAATTTACCAACATTGTAAGTAGAAACTCAGGAGCTATCCAATACCTTGTCAGATTATAAAGGTATTGGGGATTCAATCATTAGCTAGGTGGTTTTACTGCAGGATTTGAATGTTAAGTGCAATTCTACTTACAGTAGGAATATTTTTCAAAGTTACTGTATATAAAGGACATACAAGTTTGTCTAATTATAGCAGTACTCCCTTATTCACGGTTTTGCTTTCCCTGGTTTTAATTACCCACAATTAATCTTGATCTGAAATATTAAATGGAAACTGGTAGAAATAAACAATTCAGAAGAAGCAATTGTTTATTACAAAATGTACAATATGATAAATTACCGTGTCATAGGGGCTTTAAAAGGGCAATTGTCCTTTCGAGGCCACCCCTTCCTGTGTGGACCCTATCATCCCTGCCCGTTCACTCCAACAGTTACCCTCTCCTCTGCATCATTCGATTTTCTCCTTTGAATTCCTCTAACTAGCCTATTTCTTTCCAGCAGAAAAAACCCTCTCTTCACCAATTCCTTCTTTTCTATCTTCTTTACAAAAGAAAAACCTCCACTGAATTAATTACTGTGAGGATCAAATAAAGCATGAGAAAGGATGATGAACTGTAAAACACTAAACAAATGTTTATCTGGGTAAATGAAGCACTAGAGAGGTAGATACTTGGAGAAAACTAATCAATTTAAGTATTACTCATTTTTAATTATATGAATGTAAATATAGACAAAATAGGAAGTTCAGAATGAAAATATTTAGAGATAAACCTGAACCCAGTAACATCTGAGTTTCTTAAGGTTTGCGACTCAGGAAAAAAAGGATGAAAGACCTTTTTTTCCCCTTTCCTTTTTGTTTGTTTGATAAACATTTTCCTAATGCTCGAGAAATGTAGCGCAAAATGGAATAAATCCTATCCAGTTAAAATTGTGAATAATAATGATGAAATAATTATTGCTAATACCTATTGACTCATGTGCAGGGAACTGTTCAATATAGACATATAAATGCTCATTTAATCCTCTTAATAATTTTATCATCTCCATTTTGCAGATAGGGAAATGAGGCACACAGTTAGATGACTGTGGAGATTACACTCCAAGTAAGTGGTAGAGCAGGGATTTCAACTTAAGAGTCTACAGTGGTGTCTTCTCAATTCAGTTCCTTAAACTTTGCTTTCTGAACTTTTTATTTCTCACCTACAAAATACTGTTCAGTTAAATATTCATTTACTGAGTTCAAAAGAAAGCAATTTCCAAAACCGAGTAGCAGAAATGCAGCAGGTGAAAACTTTACGATGTTATATTATAGACGTAAGGTCAATTCTATTCCCTTTCCTTCCAAGACTTAACTACATTCTGGTTTCAGAAAATAAAAACAGCTATTATATATACTGACCAGGATATGATCCACTCGGTCTCTTTTCTTTCTTCCAAATTTCATCATTTTCTGCCAATCTGTTTTGTGGTTTGGCTCCTTTTTAAGACTGAACAACTTGAGTACTTCAGTTGCTATGAAGTTCTGTAAAAATAAGAGGAATGAATAAAACACAAAGTTTCTGAGATTTCATGTTTATAATAATGTAGCAAACAGATTTATGCTAAAAATATAATATGTATAATAAAGAGTATACAGATTTCTTCCATATACAGTTCCACTTAGCAATGTGAAGAGAAAAGCATTCCAAAAGCTCAGACATTATTCACGTAAAGAATTTTTGTTTTTACACAACATAAAAAAGTAAAACCCATTGATAAATCTGCAAACAAAATCACTTTAAAGGCTCCCAACCCAAGAACCACCATTAGGTGACTTCAAGCTGGCAAAACTAGTTAAGAAAGCATAAAATAAATCTCTGACCCTGAAAAATCCAACATAAATTTGAGAGCAATGATATGTGAGCAAAGTACAAGGCTTTGGCTGGGAAAGTTTATTTTGAAGTATCAAGATTCAGTTAAACTTTAAAATTGTTAATTAATACTTCAGTGTGAGAAGTCTAATTTTATTGCTAGCAACATTAGAAATTTCATCTTTTTAAAAATTTATGAAATGTTATTTCAATATTAAAATTAGTGGGAAGCATCATTGTGAAATGTATTGATATACACACTCTGATACTGCTGATATATATCACGTATCCTGTGTTATTCGAAACTTATTTGTTGTTATTAATCATTTTTATTTTTATTACTTTTTAAATATACTTAAGGCCTATTAAATATATATTTAAGTCCATATATTATTACTTATTAAAAAACAATGTTCTTAATAGAGGAAATGGCACACTTAGGAGTCAAAATCATTTGAAGTGATTCTCAAACTATAATTGTGCTCCCCAAACTCCCTGCCTATACACATACACATTCAAGGACGTATCAACTGTGCAGGGCTGAAAAAAATGAAGTACACTAGTGTTTTGAGAAAGCTCTCCAGGTGGTTCTGATAATCTTCAATGTTGAAAATCATTTTAAAAGTTTCTCTTCTTTAAATTAATCTTCAAAACTTTTTTTTTTCATACTTACCTTAATCTAAGCAGAGGCTAGAAAACTTTTTCTGTAAAAGGCCAGATTATAAATATTTTAGCAGGAAAGTAGCCCTAATAGACAATATGTAAACAAATGGGTGTGGCTATGATCCAATGAAGCTTTATTTATAAAAACGGGTGATGGGTTGGATTTGGCCTGTGGGCCATAGTCTGCTTACCCTGATATAAGCATGTATCTTACAAATGCCTGTCAGCACAAATATTTTCTAAAGCTTTCTGTAGTTAAAAAAAAAAAAAAGCTTTCTGTAGTCAATAATACTTTCTGATACATTTGAAAATTCCTAAGAGAGCAGATCTTAAAAGTTCTTATCTCAAGGAAAATAACTTGTAACTATGTGTGATAATAACTAGACTTATTGTGATCCTTTCATACAAATATCAAATCACTATGTTATACATCTGAAACTAGTATGTCAATTATATCTCAAATTAAAAAAGATTTGTTTAGGCAATGCCATCACATTATATACCGGGATAATGTATATGAACAGTTTTAATGTATTTTGATAGTTCACATATATGCGTGGATGGTGTAAGAAAATACACCAATAAGATGAGTAACTAGAGTTATTATCTGGAGAAAGAAAAGCTTTCTATGATCAGCTAAGCTTAGAAAACAACTCTAGAGCCTTGCTCATCAGGGTGGTTCTGGAAGCAGCAGCATCAGTGTCACTTGAGAGCTTGACAGAAATGCAGAATTTCAGGTCCTACTCCAGACCTACTGAATAGGAATGCCCATTTTAACAAAATGCCCAGATTGCTTATATGCACATTAAAATATGAGAGGCACTGCACTGAAAATATAACCTTTGCTGAATTAAAGAAACATGTAAATCAGGCAGAGAATTCCTACCAATGTAACTTAAAAATTGGTTTGATGGAGTCCTTGTAGCTTCAGGTCACTTCATCTTTTCAGGGGCTTCTTAGATAACAGTATTTTTTATACATCATATTACTATCCCACATATTTCAAAACTACACACCAATTTGAAACCTCCAAAATGGAAATCAAATATGGAAAGGTAACACCTAGGTGTCTAGGGCAGACATGTTTGATACATGATATGTTTTCAGATGTTCTTTTAGAATATCATAATTACCTCTAAATTACCAAAAACTAATAAAAAAGGCCTGAGATGCAATAATTTATCTCTCTAAAAATTTCCTAATTTTTTCTTAGACATTATAAATTGTATATATATATGAAATGACTTTTAAAAGTTATGTTTTGTTGCCCTGGACATTTCCTCAGCATCAGCCCTCAGTCCCAGATTTGATTCTGGTCAAGGTCATGTACCTCAATTGCAGGCTCGATCCCCAGCCCTGGTTGGGTTGGTACAGGAAGCAACCAATCGATGTGTCTCTCTCACATTGATGTTTCTCTCTCTCTGTCTTTATTGCTCCCTTACCACTCTCTCTAAAAATCAATGAAAAACATCTTCCAGTGAGGCTAAAAATTAAAAGTTATGTTTTGTTTTGCAAATCTTGAGGATTCAGGATTCCCTCTTGTCCCCTCCCTTCCACTGTTTATATTTTCAATTAATCAAGTATGTATTGAATACCCAGTATGGAACAGGCTCTAGGGACAGAAAGGTGACTAATACAGGGGAGTATCTGCTTTTATAGGATGGATAGACATGTATAAATGAACAGCATTCAAAAAGGAGATACTCTATAGTTTGTAGTTTACCTTAATTTCATCAAGGTTATTTGGATTTTTCACTCGTCGGAAATAATTAGAGTTGACTCTGCATGGCTTCATCCAGACAGGCTGATTCAAGTTGGGATCCTCAGCAAATATTTCCTCAAAAATCTCTTTTGTTAAATCAAAAACCGCCTTAGTAGAGAAAAAATAAAATAAAATGGCTAAGAACCCACATTTCAGACAAGAGAGAAGTTTAAAGTTAGAATTATCCTTCCAAGTCACATACCTGTTTGTAGACCCTTTTACTAGTGCTTTCTATATCAAGACCCTTACTGGCACAGCCAAGCAGCTTTGCAGGAATACTGATGCTATGAAGATCATGACCTAATTCTTTCCATTTCCAAAGTTCTTCGGCGGCACTGTGCACAAGCACTTCTACTTCCTCTGCAGTATGCGGGACTGCCAAGAGTGTTTCACATGGCTTCTGGGGAGGTTTTTTAGGTTCTGCCAGTAGAGGTACAATTGCTTCTTCTGCCTTGTTTTTTTGGATCTTGTGAGAAGAACTCAAACCAAAATCTTCATCAAACCAGTCTTGGTCATCTCCTAACACGCTCAGGAACTCACGGCTGATCTCAAGTTCGGCAAGTCTCTTAGCAAGCTCTTCCTGCCCACTAGCACCAAAGACTGGACTCTCCTGCAGAAATGGCACATTCAAATAGATCCTCAGATCACTTAAGGTTTGTGTTGTGTGTTTTTTTAAGACAAAGCAAATACATTATTTGTGTATTTACAATATCGCCAGTAAATAAGCAAAAACAAAACAAAACAAAAAAACTTAAACTATTAAGAAAAAACTACCATGTCCCATAATTCTGTTTACATAAGCTGAATTTTTATAAAATGTTTACTGATTAGTTTTTATATCACTATTATTCTGTTTCTTTAGAACTGTCTGGTCTCTGGGATTTGGAAATGGGATATGAAACTTCTCACCTTAGTGATTATCAGGCTCATGTTACTCAAAATCATTACTTTTGTTCTACTGTCCATGAACAACTAAACAAGCTGATGGTCTGAATAAATGTCATAGTGGATATAATTGAGTTTTACCAGAATCAATATCATAATTGGTAATTTTTGGAGAACAACTATGACTGAGTAGATACAAGAACAAAGAAATTCATAGGCAAAAAAGAACTGGGTTGAGAACCACTGTAAAGCTCCATGGGAAATCTGTTCAATGAATCTGAAAGGGAATCTATGTAATCTGTGGGCAGTATTCAAGAGCTGTCAATCCAACATAAACCTGTCAGTGTTTGTGACAACTCTATAGTGACCACTCATGACATAACAGAGGACAATTATACTCCAGACAGAAAAACAGTTACAGGCCTTTAAAAACTAGTACACTGATCTTCATCTCATAAATAACCTGCCAAACACAAAAGCTGAATTAAAACGCATGATAAAAGTGAGGTTAACTGACATTTCTTCTACGCAAAATACTTACAGGTCTGGGACACATATCTGGAGAAGAAATCTCTTCTTTTTCATCCTCCAATTCAGACCTTAAGAAGTCACCTGGAACACTTGGTGATTGTTCCTCAAGATTTGGGGATAGGGTTTGGGGTGGTACTTTCTTTTGATCATCAAGAAACTCCTGATTGCTAAGCTGGATTTTCTCATTCCTAGCTTTTTTAATTTGTTGTAGTTGACTGACTGTATCTGTCACAAAGACTTTTAGTAAACTGTCTGTTAGTAAGCTGACTGTTTCTAGTTGTTGCTTTGATTTTTTGTCCTCACTTACTGATGACCTCAGCTGGGCTTCCAACTGGTTCTTTTCTCTTGTTAAAAGGTCCAGAAGTGGGGTAGAAGGCTTTTCTAAAATCTCGGGATACAGGTTTTCATCCTTTTCTGTAATCTGCTGTTGCTTCTTTAATTCTTCAGAAAAGGTATTGTCTAAAGTATCATCTTCTACAGCAACGGAAACATCTTCTGAGGCACCAGAAACAAGGTCTTTGTTTTCCTTTGAAGAAATCAGTGAATCCACTGGAGATTGCTGGGGAACGTGGGCTTCCAGGACCTCAGAAGTCTCCTGTAAATGGTCTCTTTCTATTTTAAGGCTTCTATCAACTGAGGCTTCAGTATGCACAGCAGGTAAAGATTTCTCATACAAATATTCAACCGCATCCTTTTCTCTATCAAATGTGGGACCCTCTGTATCTTTTTGTTCTTGATTATTGTACTGATATTGTTCATCTGAGTAAGAATCTTCATCTTCATTTATGTCTACGTAGTCTTCAAAGTTTTCTGGAATTTGAGATATTTTTTGTGGAGGAGCAAAAATACCATGCTTCTCTTTGCACACAAAGTACACAATGCCATCGTATGTTCCATTATTATTTCCTTCAGGTTTATCCAACTCCACTCCAGCCCAAAATCCTTTAGCAAAACTAGTCACGCCTTTGAATCGAAGAGTTCCCGGCTGAACATTGCCAATCAATACCCTATCACCAATGTGGAAATCAAGTAACTCATCTACAACAGGAACTGAGGCCAAAGAAGAGCATTCAGTAACGCCCTGTTCATGCTCCACATCACTGCGCTCCTTACTTTTCATGAGCTCAGTAGGAGACTTGAGTTCTAACAGCCTTTCAGAGTGGATGTTGCTATGAAGAGAAAGGCTTTTCTCACTGAGGCACTCACTGATTTCACCATCAGTACCAAAGCTGTTGGCTTCACTTTTAGAGCTTGTTGTTGGCTGTACCCTATCTCCGCGAGACTGAGAGTCTTTCCTGCATAACAATGATGATACCTCAAAGTTACCTTTACACAACTCAGCTGAAATGTCTTTCTTGAAAGAAGACACTTCAAAATCTTCAGAGTATGATATCTCTTTAGGAGCAAGAAGATGTTCTGACGAAGACAAGTCTCTTTCCTTTATGTTCTTTTGTTGATGAATGCCTCTTCCTGATTGGATGTTTTGACTATGATCCAGATCTTGATCTGATTGTCTCTCTTTAAATTCTTTTTTGTCAAGGTCTTCAATGGCTAAGCTAACTAAGTCTTTCTGAACATTTATAGCATCTAAAGTAAGATCTTTCCTTGAAAGAATTTCAGATGAATCTCCTTGTTCCAGGTCTAGTTTCAGTAAGACATCAGACTTCCTAGATTGTTTAAAATAGACTTCTTCAACTGCACTCTCCTCCAAGTCTGTGTATTTTACTTCTTGTATTTCTGATTTTTGATTAGCTTCTTCAACCATGGCACCTGACACATCCAGAATTCTATTAGGGGCATTTAATTCTTTGGGAGGAGGTAATGAAGGTACATTTTCTAGAGAATCTCCACATTCTGCTCTGATTTTCCTTGATGATCTAAGAATTGGTGACGAAGTCTGAAAATGCTCTTCTATTCGACTGTCCAATTCAATCACTCTTCTTGCATAAGCAGATAAAGACCTTTCTGATACTGATCTCTCAGAACCTGCCAATGCAGCATCTTAAAGGGAAAAAAAACACATAAAAATTATTTAATCACAATTTCTCAATTTCTGGAACAAATTTTTAAATAAAAGCCAAATCTTAGTTAATAAACACTTTGATCAATAAATCTGGCCTGTTTTGGTTATAATATAAGGTAAGTTTTTCCTTTAAGAGAATATACTATACCAACAATAGATATTTAAAATGACTGAAAATTTAAAGTTGGAATAATTTCTTGCTATGCTAACTTATAAAGTTAAAAAAAATGGATCTAAGTTTACGGAGGCATTGTTTTACATCATTGTCAAATAATGTAAAAACAGAATTTTGTGACAAATACTATGTTATATACTATATTTGTCTCTCCTTCATACACACATACACACACACGTATGTATGTACAGTACTTATAAAAGAATGAATTTTCCTGAGGATTTTAACTAAGCTTTTAGAAAAGTAGAAAGAAAAAAGATAAAGTATTTCTGCAAATATAACACTTTAAGAGCTTAAATAGCAAAATAAAGAGAAAATAAGTGAGATCAGATGTGCTAACAAACCAAGAATTAAAATTTGAATTCAAATTGCTATTTCACCATTGTTACAAGGTAGGGTTTTTATGCCCGTTTTATTTCCTCATTGACTAATACTTTATTTTTAGTAACTCTTATCTTTCTTTGTATTAAATAGAAAAAAAATATATATAACCACTTATCCTGAGAAATAGTATAAGTTGAAAATATACATAATCAGAAACAGAAAGAATTTAGAGATGCTGATGATACACTCAGCCATTTTAGATTAATGCTTCTATGCCTCAGTTTTTAATCATAAATTTGGAACAATAAAGATGGATTCATATAACTGATGCATAATCAAGAAACAACTTAAAAGTATAAAAGTAACTTAAAATATTAAGAAATCTATTATCTTTAAGAAATTCATTTCTTAATCAAAAAGCTAAAGGGAGAATTGTGTAGGCATTAGCATAAATCCTCAGTTTATGTAGATACAGTGTCTTTATTTTTCTATTTACATACCATGTTCAGCAATAGACTCCAGGGATCCTCTGGAACGTTCTGAGTCCGTTAGTGATTTCCAATTCTTTGCTGTTTCAGATCTGAAGTAGAAATTAATGAAGAGTAATAAATGTAAGGCTGATACTACAATAACTAATAATGAGCAGTCAATTCTTAGAAAATGATTTCTTTCTTCTTATTTGCAGGATATTTCCAACCTTTGCCACTTTCATCAAGCCTATGTCTGACCCACATTACTCTCAGTAGATGATCTTGCCTCTTTTAATGAGAAATAAAGGCCATCAGTATGAACTTTTTTGTCTTCAACTTTTAACCTACAAATTTATCTATAATCACAGCCATTCCAACTGCCTATCCTCCTCTATGGAGGAAAGAAAAAGGTGTTTCTCTCATATTTGTTCAAAGCTAATTGTTCAAAGCCCATTCTGCTCCAAATCACACACATTTCCACAGCCTCACAGATGATAATCCTCAATTATCCATTCTCTTTCCTGTAGTCTTTAGTCTTTAATTCTGGAAATTTCCCCTGTCAACTTTTAAGTATGCCTCTCAAGCCTCAAAAAAATTCCTACTCTTAGTTCTTCATTCCTTCACCTCATGCTACTGTCTCTCTTTTGGCTTCTAATCCTGACTTTTATAATGTTCTTAAATGTTACTATTTTATTATATTTAGTACTTGACTCCCTTATTCCTCTGAATGCATACCTTCTTTGGGTTATGTAGCTATATTTTACAACTTCAGCCACCATCTCATCCCTTTATATCTCACCCTGACATCTTTCCTAGATAATTCCACTTAGATGAACTACAGATACCTCAAAATTTAACATTTTAAAACAAAAGTCATGAACTTCTCACAAAAGGATATCTGATGATTATAGCTTTTAGGTTAATGAAACCTTGACCCAACCAACTACTTAAAAGAAACCTGGGGCCAAGACCGGTTTGGCTCAGTGGATAGAGCGTCAGCCTGCAGACTGAAAGGTTTCAGGTTCGATTCCGGTTGGGGGCATGTACCTTGCTTGCGGGCACATCTCCACCATGGGGCATGAAGGAGGCAGCTGGTCGATGTCTCTCTCTCATTGATGTTTCTGACTTTCTATCCCTCTCCCTTCCTCTCTGTAAAAAATCAATAAAATATATTTAAAAAAAAAGAAAAAGAAAAAGAAAAAGAAACCTGGGAATTATCCTAGATCTCCCCTGTTTCCCTATTGTCAAAACTTCTTAAATATTCCTGAAATCTATCTCCTCTTCTCTATCCTTATTATTGCTGTTTATTTGAGGCGTGGCTTACCCTACTTTCTCCCTATTTCTAGGCTTATCTCAGAAAAATCTCTCCAGACACAAATATGATTGTAACAATCTCTGATAAAAAATTCTTCAGTGCTTGATTAATAAAACTCTAAAATCATTCAATAGTATATTGTGTAGAAATTAAAATAAAATTTACAGTTTATAATGAAAAAAAAAAAGTAACAAAAATACACAAAGATCTAAGCACAAAAAACCTTAGAAAGAAATATATCTAATTGTTGACATTTAGTTTTTGGGAGAGCTAGGTATGGTTATGATTTAAACTTTTTAAAATTGCTTCCCTGAATATTCTAATAATAATAATGATAATAATAACAACAACAACAACAACAACTAATACATAATGCTAATTATGTGCTAGGCCCTATTCTAAGCATTTTAACCCTCATTAACATGTTCATTAGTAAAACTGAAGCACAACCCTGGCCAGTGTGGCTCATTTGGTTGGAGCATCATCCTGTACACCAAAAGGTAGCAGGTTCAATTCCCAGTCAGGGCACATACCCAGATGCAGTTCAATCCCATTGAGACACATGTGGGAGGCAACTGATCAATGTTTCTCATATTGATGTTTCTCTCTCTTCTCTCTAAAAATTAATAAAAAAATTAAAAAACAAAAACCAAAAC
>PVJN01029354.1:0-26504 GCA_004026805.1 Lasiurus borealis | reverse complement strand
TCCTGGTTCCTGGGTTGACGCTCCACTACTGAGCCACACTGACAGATCAAGAGGGTCAAAGACACAGATTCTTTAAGCATGTGATGCCCTTTATTCTCTCCCATTCTCTTTGCCTTTGGGGCAAGGTTATTTGTTTATTTGATAAATGGAAAGGGGGGATTCCATGGCCTTGCTTTGATCTCATTCACAAAGGGAGAGAAGTGGAATGGAGACTAAATACACATATACAGTGGTACCTCGAGATACGAGTTTAATTCATTCCATAACCTTGAGGGTGGGAACTATGAGATGCTTGAGTCTCAGTAAACTGGTGGGTCGTGTGCAGCCGGCCCGGCCCATCTGTGCGATTACTCATATCTCAAATGTTGCTCATATTTCAAAGCAAAAATCGCTCGTATCTCAAAATTCTCGTATGTTAGGGCACTTGTATCTTGAGGTACCACTGTATCACAAAATTCCATTTTCATAAAATACTCAAAAATGCAAATTGGTAGCGAGAGCATGTAGTAGGGGATGCAGGATTTTGGAAGAGGTGGGAGCGGTGGAGGATCTCTTATGGATGAGAGCTCCTCATCTTGATCATGGGGGTAATTTCATGGCTGCATATCTGAGTCAAGCCTTGTCAAGTTACATACTTAAACATAGGAAGCATATTGCATGTCATCATATGCCCCGAAGCTGTTAAAAACACATGCAGCGAAACCAGCAGCTACCAGGGGACATCACCCATTATCCCCAGTATGACCCCTGTTGCCCTGGCAGACCTGCACTCACAGGCCAGCCACCTTGTACACCCCCCTCCTTCCCTCTGCCTCTGCCAACTCTATCCATCCTTCAAAGACCAGAACAAGTCCTACCTCCTGCAGGGAGCCTCTCATGACCTCTCACCCCTGACCCTCATGGCACATACAGGCTCCTGCAGGTCTCTGTGAGAGTGGCTTCATTACCCAAACAGGAACCCTGCACAGTCCTGGGCCCAAGAGGCCCCGATTCATACCTGTTGGTTGTTGATGAATCTCCCCCTGAGAGATCTCCCCCATGAGGCTTCTCTTCATCCTGTGATGATGTGCCATGCATTTTAAGAAAGAGAGAGAGCATCTTCTGTGCCTCCGGCCTGTGCCTCTGCCAGGAATGCTATGTCTCCTATCGGAGCATGCCTTGGGAAGGTCCTGAGTGTGTGCTCACATTAGACTCCATGCAGCTGGCCACTGCCAAGTTCACTGCAGACAACCAGACACCATGGGCTGCTTTGGGGGACTCTGTTTCACCACCCCAGGGAGGAACCATCCCCTGCCCTGCCATTACAACAGCCTCAGGACACAGGACAATGCCTGGTACCAACGAGTTCCTTGCCCCAATGAGTAAACTGAGGCCAGGGAGAGCACATGGGTGAGGCTAGCTCACAGGCTGCACCTTGCTTCTTCATCCTTCCTCTCTGTGCATTGGAGGCTTTTCTCACATGCAGAGATCATGAGACAAAGGGAAGGACAGACCTGCTCCTGCTGCCCGCCCTTCACCAGGCCCGGAGAGAGTCATCCCGGGTTTTCCAAGCTCCCTCCCCCTCCCCCCGACGGCTTATGATCAAATTTCCCGTCATCTGGTTAAAAGTAATCTCTGCTGCGCCTCACACTCCAATCAACTGATTTAAAGAAGAAAAAGTCAATAGGCTGACAGCCTTAGAAGTGGATAAAGATATTAGCAGAGGCCTGCTGTTCCAACGAGCAGCAGACACATAATGATCGATACTTTTTATCTCCTAATGACTGGACGGTGATTGGGTAGCCTCCAGCTAAGAACTTCATTGACAACTCCGTGTTGCCTGGAGGAAGGAGGGGAAGCCAATTTTTATGAGGCCCGAGGAGAGGAGGACCCTTCCGCAACCCCCGAATCCCAGTCACTGGGAACCTAGCAGTTGGGTGGAGCTGGGTTTTTCTCTCCACCCCTTGTCCTCTCTCAGTTGTTCTCCCAATTTGGCCCCGCCCCCCATCCCTGCAGCCTCTACTGGGGCCAGCAATCATATGGAATATGTCTAACAGCAGACAGAGGGGCGTTGGTCCATGAAAATTATTTGCATCCTATCATGTCCTCCCAGATTTTGAATGAGGTCCCGAACACCGTTCATGTCTATCTTCATCCTTCGTCGGCTGCTCTTTACATTTCTCCCTCCACAGCAGCACTTGCTTCTTTGTCAACACATCATCCTCAGGCATCAGCCAAAACATGGGACATACCTGCTCCCACCCGCCCAACTTCCATTCATCAATTTCTTCTTCCTTGCCTTTGCCGAAATGGCTGCTTCCAGCTAATGTGCTCTTTCCTATCTCCGCATATCAGCCATTTTTATAAATTTTCACCCCAAAGCTCTACCAGGTAGTGTTAGTATTAGCAGCTCTACCCTCCGCCTCGTTTGGATGGCATCTTTCCTCTCCGCCTTTCTCATTCCTGATACAAAGAACTCCATGCCACCTCACTCGGGAACAGCACTGCTATAGGGTTGGTGGTATCCCCTGTGGGATGTATTCTCACATGTATTCCCAAGGAGAAGCAAGACAATGTCTCCTGAAGCACGTGACAGGCACGTGTGTGTCTGTGAGTGAATCCGAGGGACACAGACATTCACAGGTTTGCCACGTAGCTTCACAATGCATGCCCCCCAGTGTGTGTAATGGAATGCCAACTTTCCAGGGTGTTGATGGGTAACATAGTCTTCATGGCAAGGATTTCTATAGCCAAATAAGCATGGCCAATGGTTGATAAAAAAAAGAGTTAACACAAGCTCTTTACTGCCTTTATGGTCGTTCATAAGATCAGATGAAAAGTTCTCTTTAAGAGGAAGGCAAATTATGCATCATTTCCAAATCACATGATCATGGAGCCCTTTAATTACAGAATGCAACACAAGACCACAGCATTCATGAAGCCCCTGGGGAAACATTCCTTAAAATCAGTGGTCGGCAAGCTCATTTGTCCACAGACCAAATATCAACAGGACAACAATTGAAATTTCTTTTGAGAGCCACATTTTTTAAACTTAAACTTCTTCTAACGTCACCTCTTCAAAATAGACTCGCCCAGACTGTGGTATTTTATGGAAGAGCCACACTCAGGGGGCCAAAGATCCGCATGTGGCTCGTGAGCCGCACTTTGCCCACCACGGCCCTAAACCATTCAGCACACAGGTGCACTTCCTAGTAGTTTCGGCCAGTGAGAACCTGTTCTTTCCAGAGCCTCAGTTTAGCAAAGCACATCAGTGTTTCTTTGCTTTAATCCTCAGGAGTCCCCAATGCACCATGTACTTAAAAAAAGAAGTAAGTCTGCCGAGACCGGTTTGGCTCAGTGGATAGAGCATCAGCCTGTGGGCTGAAAGGTCCCAGGTTTGATTCCGGTCGGGGGCATATACCTTGCTTGTGGGCACATCTCCAGTGTGGGGCGTGCAGGAGGTAGCTGATCGATGTCTCTCTCTCATCAATGTTTCTGACTTTCTATTCCTCTCCCTTCCTCTCTGTAAAAAATCAATAAAAAAATATTTTTTAAAAAAGTAAGTCTAAACTATTGAAATCAAAATTATACGACAATAAGATTATAGCATGACATGCCTTCTAGCAACAAGCCAAAAGGTAGAAAACAAAATTCTATCTAAAAACCCATCTGCACCCCTCCCACCTGTCAGCAATCAATACGCCATTGTCCTGGCTGCAGAAGTGGTTTAAGGTCACCACGTCCAGGCTGCATCGGGGCAGAGGCAGGACTGGAGAACCACCTTGCGTTGCTCACCAGCTCAATGGAGACAGTGAGGATTCAGACACCCCTAGGGGGAGCAGAAACTACAGGACCCCTCCTCTACACAAATGTCACCACAACCTCCAGTTACACCACCAAGCCAACCAGGAGCCGGCTGCATCCTTGTCACAGCTGAGGGGCGTGGGAAAGAGAGACCGAAATGAACTCTCCTCTCTCATCCATGGACAATCCTCACCTGTTCTTTTGCATAAGCTCACCAGCCCACGAAATACACAATGGCCGAGAAAACCCACAACACCTCTCTCAAGAGGGGCGGACAGGATGATGAGAGACCCCTAAAGGAGCGAGGAGGAGTGAGCCCAAAGGAGGGGAAAGTCAGAGAGCAAACTGAGATGTCCTCTCATGCCAGGACAGCTCTCCTTCAGGAGCGACATCTGTGTCACTGTGGACGCAGGAACCAGGAGTTCGATTCGGACCCGATAGGAAGAAAACTTGCTTATTCCGTGCCGCTGAGAGCAAGGGTGACCTTGCTCAGAGGGATCTGTAAAGATTGCCCCGGGCAGTGAGGGCGTGGGTTTTGAAAAGTCGATGGCGCGTGTCCGCGTGAAGAAGCGGGCCAGATGTACACGTCTCTGAGTTAACTCCCAGTTCAGCCACACCTGGCGCGTGTGCCCTCGGTGCTCCAGCCAGAGCGCGCAGTGGGCAGAGAAGGTTTTCACACGTGAGCCACGCGCAAAGGCCTCGCCTCCCGTGGAGGATTTCCTGCACCTGCACCGAGAGAGCTAGGCCAGGGCCGGCTCCGTGGTGCATTCGCAGATTCTGCTATTCAGGGAGGGAGGGACATAAACTCTCTCCAAGCTCTCTGACCTGAGAATGTGTGCCGGCAGCTTCTTGACGTTCAAAAGCATCCTGCTGGAATGCTATTTTTTGCTTAATGGAAGCAAAAAAAAAAACAAAAAACAACTTTCAATCACAGTAGCTCAGTAAGTTCACGCTTTGACATTACCGCCCTGGCTCCAAACGTGTGAGCAACCATCTATTTAAAACAGCATCAACATACCGCCGGGCTCAGAAACAAGTGCATGTCTTAATGGATCAGGAAGAGAAGAGCGGTTCCAGAGTGTAAACAGCTCTGAAATCACAGACCCAGGCCGAGGCAGGGCTAACCCGGGACTCAATTCCTCCGTGCCAGCAGGGGCGGAGGCGGCCTGGCTGCTGAGAGCTGGAGGTAGGTTCCCCCACCGACTCTCCCCTGCGCACACACTTATTGCTTGAAAAGGAGGCACAAAAAGAACTGCTCGCAGTTGCTCTGGGGGGCACAGCAATATGAATCCAGTGTCAAGGTCAGGAACCAAGCAAGGCACCCGCTGGCTCAGGAACGGGCTTAATAATGTCCCTGGTAATGAGGCTGGGCTGAAAACAAAGGCTGCCATTACAGGATCTGTTCGGGATCAGGAGGGAAGAAAGGGAATAAATAAGATCTCCTCCCAAAAAGAAGCCACCAATCAAAATTCCCAGCCACGTAAAGAAATACCACACTGAGAGCGAGAGCTAACAAAAGGAGCAATTGAATCGCAAAAGCAATCTATATCCCTTTATCGAGGGGTGGAAATCAGTATGTTTAGTTGGATTAAGGAAAGAATAACATCCTTTAAATGAGCAGAATGTCTATGGCAAAAATAAAAGTGAAACAAGAAAATGATATGAAAGTGAAATCAATGATAAGATTTAAAAACAAATAGACTAAAATAAGAACCCATTGGTACATACACACATCGTTTACATGGGAGTGCTACCGGGCACGAGACAGCCAACTCCTAAGTGTAGAACAAATCACGGAGTAGAAATTGCCATTTGACAATGGATTCAGGCAAGATTCACCCATAGATGCTTCCACTCCAGGGTAAAATTTTAGCCTGACAACCTTATGTACATGGTCTCAAAGTATCTCCTCTTAAAAATGCCTGCTAATTAGCTTTACATGGAGAACCCAGACTGTCACCACCACAGTGGTCGAAGCTCGCTGTTTTATTTACTTTGTCGCTACTGGGAAAGCCAAGTCCATGTCCCTTCTGAAAGGGGGCACTGAGAGGAACACAGCATCACTGCTGTCACGGTCCTGCCGAAAATGCACAACCTGGCTGTGCTGATGAGGAAACATCAGACAACGTCAAACTGTGGGACCGTCTGCCGAGTCACCAGCTTGTTCTTAAAAATGTCAAGGTCATGGGAAATAAAGCAAACTGAGGCAGAAGGAAGCTAGGAAGCTATGGCTCTAAACGAAACGAGTGGCCCGAGGTGGGTCCTGTCCCTGTCAACAACATTACTGGAACAAGCACGGTCTGTGAAGAAGACCCACGCTCATATTTACGTGATGGTAACATGGTCAATGTCAACTTCCTCATTGTGTGTGGCTTCAGAGGAGAGTGTCCTTGTGTTTAGGTACAGTGTGGCTTCAGAGGAGAGTGTCCTTGAGTTTAGGATATAAGTACAGTGGTACCTTAAGATACAAGTTTAATTCATTCCGTAACCTTGAGGGATGGGAAACTATGAGACACTCGAGTCGCGGTAAACTGGTGGGTTGTGTGCAGCCGGCCGATCCAAGCAATTATTCCTATCTCAAATGTTACTCGTATTTCAAAGCAAAAATCACTCACTCGATGGCTTGTATCTCAAAAATCTCGTATGTTAGGGCACTCATATCTCCAGGTACCACTGTACTAAAGTAGTAGAGGCAAAGCAGTATCACTATGCACTTAACCTCAAATGTATTCCAAAAAAAAAGAAATGTGTGCATGCATATATGTAAAAAGACATAGAAATGGAGAGAGAGAAGGAAAGGGAGAGAGGAAGAGAAAGAGGGAGAGAATGATTAATAAGGCAAAAGTGTGTGTGTGTGTGAGAAAGAGAGAGGGAGAGAAAGGGAGAATGTGGTACTGTACTATAGAGCAAAAAAATGCAAAAAGTTTACAGAACCTGCCGAGACCGGTTTGGCTCAGTGGATAGAGCGTCGGCCTGCGGACTGAAAAGTCCCAGGTTCGATTCCGGTTGGGGGCATGTACCTTGCTTGCAGGCACGTCTCCACTGTGGGGCGTGCAGGAGGCGGCTGATCAATGTCTCTCTCTCTCATCGATGTTTCTGACTTTCTATCTCTCTCCCTTCCTCTCTGTAAAAAAATCAATAAAACATATTTAAAAAAAAAAAAGTTTACAGAACCTGAATGAAAAAGAAAACACTTAGAAGGAAGGTGAATTTTAGATCACCTGATCAATAGATAAACTGCAATTAATATTTAGCAAATTGACCTTGAGCTGAGTTATGAGACCGTGGAGAAAGCCCTGACACAGAAAGCGAGATGCCCATGTTGACCGTGAAGGGACCGAGGCAGTGGCCCGCTGCTGCCTTCGTGCCAGTGCTGACTGCTCCAGGGGTTTTCCATCAGAACCATTGCAACCAACCATCCCTTCTTATAAGAAGCTCATAGTAAAATCCCCTTTGCTCTCCTGAAATGAAAGCCATGGATAATATGCCTTGCCCATGTAGTTTTTAAAAATAGACATAGAATCTGGCCGGTGTTGCTCAGTGGTTGAGTGTTGACCTATATAGGTCAGGATTCAATTCCCAGTTAGGGCATCTGCCGGGCTTTCAGACACAATCCTCAGTAGGGGATAGCTGATTCATGATTCTTTCTCATCACTGATGTTTCTATCTCTCTTTCTCTCTCCCTTCCTCTCTCTGGAAGGAATAAAAAGACATAGTATTTAAAAAATAGAATCATATGGCCCTAACTCTAAGTAAATGGAGAGATTAAAGTAATTTGCAATCATAACTCAGTATGTCTGTGATCATGATGACACGGGAAGGCAGAGTCACAGCTCCATCTGAAAGAATCCCTATGAATGTGACACCTGGCCACGCAGGCCAATGTGTCATGCATTTGTGACTCAGACGATCCAAGCATTGTTTCTATCAGCGAGTTCATTTTTTCAAAATGGTGAACAAATCTTAGTAACCTCCTTAGCAAAGTAAAGCACAACTCACTTCATTTCACAATAGGACTGCGTTCTCAGGGGAGGAAAGACCCATCAACTTAAAACATGCAAAGACCACCACCAATGCTATGCACTCCCCATAGCATGGCGGAGAAGTACACAAGAAAAGAAGGCAAGAGATAATGTTTTTCAGCCTGGGAGTGCGCAGGAGGGTGATTAACCAGAAGACATCACGAAGCAGCCAGACGCGTGTGTCTTTACATAGACTCGCCGGGAAGCAGGCAGCTCTGCGCACAGATTGCTGCAGGTATGTTGCAGGGCAGCGCTGACACGGGGAGAGGCGTTGCCATTGGTGATAATGACTTCCCATGCTCAGAATGCTGTGAGCAATTCTTGGTAAATTTCTGAAAGGAAAAAATGCAATCTTTCTCAATTTACACCTTAACTAAGGTCCCTGGGAAAGTGAGCGCAGATTGGAACTGTGCCCAAAACACTTGGTGTTATACGTAGAACAGTGCAGATCTAGGCTTAATTCATAATCAAAATGTTTTCCTCTGACACCCACTTTCATTGGAACCTTTAAAATTCATGCAGAATGTAGGATCCATCGTTACCTCTTCTGCCCACATCATTGGGTCAACAAAAGCCCCCCCATACACACACATATTTCCAAATGCCCCCTGAGAAGCAGTAATTCTGCAGTCAGGGGGGCTCCATAAACCATCAATGAGACGAGCAATTCAACCATGAGCACGTGGTCCTCAAGTTTGTGGACCCCTGACAGACAGCATTCAGTCCTATCCCAACAAACACCAGTGCTGAGGAAGGTTAGCCATTTCAGCTTAGGGCATTGCTTTAAGCACTTCTGCAATGATGTACCCACCACAGGCAACTGATAAATGAGTGAACAGGTCACGTCTCTGATTTGCTGGAACAAAGAATTCTGGATGTTGTCGGGAAAGAGGTCAGCGAGATCAAGTAATGCCCAGTGTAAAGAAAACAGGGATCATGCCCTTAGATGCATAGTTAGAAAGGGCGAAGTGTCACCGGGGGGAAGGAAGCAAAGTTTCAAAGGCCTCCTTGTGGCAGCTGCTGTGGTCACGTCTCTGTTATTAGGCAGCTCCAGCTTTCTCAGGTTTGATAGCCAAGACCAGTTCTGCAGGCATTTTGGAAAAAGGTCCACAGAATTCTCGTTTTCAGTTTCTTCCTTGGGTGGTGCCATGAATAAAAATGAGAAGGCATTACAGGATTCTTCTCAAAGCCAGAAGAGGGGTAGAGGAAGATCTTTCTGGAACATTCCCTAACTTGGCTAGAGGAGCATCTCTGAGAACCATGAGAGGTCACAGAGGTCAAGTCCTTGAAGTCACAGAGTCACCAGAAGCCAAATCACAGATTCTTTCATCTGTGTCTATTGAATTTGATGTCAAATCCTGAGTGCTTAACATATTATAGGTGTTCAAAAATTCACAACTATAATGATGTTATTTCTATTATTTTCTGATCATGTACAAGTAAAACATCAACAGCCTCTCAGGGAGTTTCTAGGCCTACAAATTCAGTATTTACAAGATGAACCTGGATTCGTGAATCTGAAAAGGTTATTTTCATCTGTTCAACATTTTATTGTCAATCTTTTCCACATCTTTTATTGAACTTTTTTAAAATGCAGCAAACCCACAGCAATTTAAACAATTAAGTGCACAAAATAGAAGTAATTTCCCAAAGATAGAGCCAGACAGATTATGGGCATGAATAAAAGATCACAAACTGGAGAGCCTTTGGAGATTCGGCTCCCGGAAGGGGGAGACTCGTCTTTCTTTTCCCAGAAAACTTGGCACCATCCAAAACACAACCCAGGCAACTGGCCTCTCTTCCTCCCTCTTTCCAAGCATCTTCCTACCCCCTGGGGGAGCAACAAGGCCGGGGCTCTTTACCTAATCCCCTGCGATCTCAACCTCAGCTGAGTTTTAGCCAAGAGCCCTATCCCCGACACCAGACAGAAATGTCTTCATGAATCAATAATTGATCAAAATTCAGACCTCTGAGTAAATCCCTCCATCCTCACATGTTAGTAGGCCCGCTAGGCAGTGTTAAGTGGAGGTAGGACCTCTTCCAAAACCTCTACGGGCTGGATTCACTGGGCACTTGAGTAAATAAATCTATGACTTTCATTTTTCAGAGAGGCATGCTGATTTGCCTCAAATGCAACCCAGAAACTCTACTGAGGCAAACAGATAGACCCCCCATTTCTTCTATCCCTGGCTCCTGGTTCTCAGTGTAAACACAGATACTCCTTTTTTCTCCTTTGTGTTGATTTCTGTGTGCAGCTAGACCACTTAAGCCTGCGAATGACCATCAGGCTGAAGATAGGATCACGGCAGTATAGAGGAAGTCCACTCTTCAGACTGACAGCCTCTCACTCAGCCTCGCGAGCATCTGGGGCTGCTTTCTCCTCATTCATGGCACTGTTTTACTCTGATGTATATTTGTGTGTGTGTGTGTGTGTATGTGTGTGTGTGTGTGTGTGTGTGTGTGTTCTCTCCCCAAACTTGAGAGCTAAGATGTCTTATAAAAATCTGCCTTCCGTACTCCCCCACAGCTCTCAAAACAAGGAATGATGCACATTAAAAATCTGAACCGTGTTGAATAAAGGAATGAATGAAATAAAGTGCTTCTGGCTCCATTCCCAACTCTGGAAAAATAATGCCAAGCATATGTCCTCCCAGCATACTTGCTGAAATCTCCATAAGATTCAGATGCTGGCTGCTGAGCCCACGACCCTTGTGCCTCTCTCTCTGTGCTGAACAGGAAGAAAGCAGGTGCCCTCATCAATCTCATCCAGGGCCAGGGAACAGGGCTGCAGTCTCCACAGATGTGCCACCTGACACTGAGAGAGGAAGGAAAAATTATGGAAATAAATGCCAGTTTTGAAAAGCATCCTACAAGTGCAAAAATGCTCTCGTGCTACTCAGCACACTTCTGGGCCGTAGCAGGTGACATATAGCAAAATTCTTGCAGACCATAGATACACACACACACACACACACACACACACACACACACACATGCGCGTGCACGCATGCACATGTGAAATGCCAGAGCCAATGAAGGCCATTGGTGCAACAGTCACACTAGCTCAACATCTCTGAGTCATAAAGAGCCTGGGAGACTGCCTCTGGAATGGGTTTTACTCAACCTGGTAGCTACAAATCTATGGCCTACTTAGTTAAACTTCCCATTGGGGAGGTAACTCATGGCATGATCAACTATCTAACCACAGCCCAAGAAACACAAACATAGTCTTTTCTAATTATGAAGGAAAAAGTTCTTGGAGCTCTAAGTACTCAGAGTTCCCAAGGAATGTCATGACTTCCAGGTTTCAGAAACCACAGAAAGAGATGAACAACTCTAGGAAGAAGGGAAACCAAGAAACATGTAAGCCAGTTAGCCAGCAGGGAGCCAGCCAGTAAACCATGAAGTACTTCTGGTCGACCAATACACCCACTGTTCTATCAAACACACAAAATGTGTTTGAATTCCATTCGTGAACACAGACTGGATTCAACCATAATGTCCCTACATGCACCATTACAGGAATACTCACTATTGGATACTGATTTAAAGGCCTTAAAAATCAGCCATTCAGTAGACACAAAACCATCCAAATTAGGAGCCCAGGTAGAACATTTGTAACAGGCACTATTGACGTGATAAGGTATCTTAGTCACTGCTAACAATGGGCCTGTCAAGTCTAGCCTGCTATTGAGTTTATGCCAAATGACTGATTAGGAATGAGATCTAAAGGGTCGTAGGTAAGGCTGGAAATGAAGTACAATGAACAGTCGGATGTCTTGGATCTGTGAGAAATTCCTCCGTGCTCAGCGGCAGTGCAGCATAATCAAGCCTGGTGTCTTTCACAGACCAGAGTGAGGCAAACAGGAACCATGGCTGGATGTGTCCTGAAGAAGAATGGCTGAGTGCAGCCCATGGAGACCAGATGTGCCCTGATGCGTATCCAAGCAGAGCAGATATCAAGAGGACCCAGGGAGAGCAGGAGCCCTGGTACATAATGCTTGGTTGTCTATCAAATTCCAATATCTCATCAAAGAACAACAGAAATGAAATGGGGACATTCTCTTAAAATCGCAACCAACCTGAAGTTGCCCAGAGTTGATCAACCTGAAAGAATGATCATAAGGAGAACAGCCCCTGTGCAGGAAGGGGGATACTTTGGTGGGTGTATAACCTCGTGTACACACAGCATCTCTCTCGATGCCTGAAAAATCAGTATAATAGTGAATGTATCTGTTGAAAATGGAATTCCATTCTTGAGTCCAAGATGTTACTAACTCTCTTCCCCAATTAAAACCATCAAATCCCCATAAATAATTGGCAAAACCTCTCATAGCTTCCTGTTGGCAAGGAGAAGAAATGTGAGCCTAAACCATGAAGAAAGGCCAGTGTGTGCTATTCAATGAAGTGAATAGCACACACACACACACACACACACACACACACACACACACACACACAATTTGCCTTAAACATTCAGGCATTAAATCCACCAGAGAAATTTTTTTTTAACACAGCAATGCCTCACCATTGCCTCCTAATGGTGATTCTGAATGTTTGGTTCTAAAGGTTTACTTCTCTCAATTCTTGACTCCCAAGACCCCAAAAATGAATGCTTTCCCAAGAGGTCAATGGGTCCTCCATATAAAGATACCTCTAATTGATGCCTGGCACCTGTCCACCAAGCAAACACAATAAATTTGAATGTCATAAACTGATTGGACTCAGTTTATGACACACCACACAGAACTCAGCAATGCTTGTTGAGTTCAGATTTGGGGAATGGAGACAAATTCAGTAAGTATAACCTATAAAAAGCAGATTGTCCTGGAAAACAAAATACCATGGCCTGGGCGAGTCTATTTTGAAGAAGTGGAATTAAAAGAAGTTTAAGTTTAAAAATACTGGCTCTCAAAAGAAATTTCAATCATTGTCCTGTTGATATTTGACTCTATTGACTAATGAATTTGCCCACCACTAGACTAAGGTCCTTTACCCCGGCTATACATGAGAGTCACTAGAGAGCTTTGAGAGAACATGCTATCCTGGCCCCATCTCAAGAGAGATTAATTCAGTTGTTCTGGGGTGAAATACAGGCAGCAATATAATTTGAAAGCTTTCTTGGTGTTCTAATTGTGAAGCCATGGTGGAGACCCATGGAGTCTGACAGCAGAACCTAAAAGAGCTGAAAGAAGCAGAAGATTCCTGAGGGTAGGAGCATGCAGGAAGGCTTCTCAGAAGGAGAGGGAGGAAAGGAAAAAAGAACCAGAATAGTAGGGTAACAAAGAAACGGGTGGTCTGGAACATGACTGATTAAGAAGGCCTTGAACACCAAGCCCAGTTGTGCAAACTTGACCTGATAGACAATAGGAGGAAATGAGGTTCCTAAGATGGCTTGGTTCACCCTCATATACATAACACATTTCCATTTACAAGACCCTTTTCTATTCATTTGAGCCTTTCACCTACAGTACAAGGGAGGCACGCAGGGAAATCATAAACACACTCAGTTTACCTGTGAGGGAAAGGAGACTGAGAGAATCTGAGTGACTCAGTAAGAGCAGTGTCTGCAGAAATGCAGTCCGGGGATAGCATGCGAGGTAAATTACAGTGTGGGGAGAGAATTCCAGGAGGGCCCTGAAAAGACTGATGCCTTCCCATAAATGGGAGATAATATCAGTCCACGACGCGGCAGAAGCCTTGGGGGACACAGCAGAGAGAGGATCTAAGAGCCACTTCACTGTTCTGTATCCTCCTATTTACTTTTGGTGCCTGGAAGAACACTAATCTTTAGCACAGTGGGTTAGAGGTGGAAGGACTGCCTGCATTAAGAATTGGGGAGACTGCAGAATACAGAGGATGGAGTACACTTGAGTGGACTTGGCTGAGAACTTGGCCAGCCAGCAAAGGCCACCTTCCTTTACAGCCTTTCTTCAATCCTGGAGTTTCCTTCCCACTGGAGGAAACTCTATTAGTGACAAATTTGGGTCTCTCCTGTCTCTCACCACGCCATTCATTTCACTGGCGAGTCTGAGAAAAACAACTAAGGATGCTCCCCTGAATCCTAACTTTATTACCTTTGGGAACCAACCGGTCCACGAGGAATGGGAATTTCTCCCAAAACTCTTGCCGGGCATCCCTTTCCCTGTGAAAATCCCTATCCTGTTCAGTGCTACCTGGGTTGAGCGAATGAGCCTGCCTCATTCTGGGGCTTAGAATTGACAAACCCACTTGGCTCACAAAACTAACACACGTGAAGCTCCAAATGAGTTGTTATCAGTGATATAGATGAACACATTCATACTCTTTTTTAAAAAAAAAAAAGTTCTTAGTTTTGTTGTTACTGTTATTGTTTTTTAAAATATTGTTAATTGATTTCAGAGAGGAAGAGATAGAAATGTCAAAGAAAAGAGAGAACCATTGATGAGCTGCCTCCTGCACACCCCCACTGTGGATCGAGCCCGAAACCCGGGCATGTGCCCTGAGCAGGAATTGAGCCAAGACATCCTGGTTCATAGGTCAGCGCTCAACCACTGAGCCACACCAGGATGGTACATTCGTACTCTTTAGTTCATAACTTTTTCCCAACCAGAGGAGACAAGAGGTGACCTACTCATAGGGGGCTTCTTCACAGACCCCAGTAGTTGGCAATATTATTGGAGCAAGAACACAATGAAACTCTTGTCATGAACCTCATGACACTGCCAGCCTCGGGATGGGGTTTCATCCCTTGATAGGTGTGCAAAGGAGACCCAGTAGCTTAATTAACCACCCCTCACCCCCACTCCCCAAGAGAAAAGCTGCCTCTGATTCGGCTCTCAGATTCACTCTGGAAATACCATCAAGCCAGCCACAGAGAGCCCACATTCTGCAGGTGCCTTGTTTAGTTGTTGCAGACTGTTGCCTCCATCAAACTCCTTCATCCAAGCAGCCAAATAAATGATTGGCAGGCTCTGTTCTGTGTTTTTTATAGCACCGAGAAAGTGCAGCAACCACGGCAATTATTTTAATGTTCTTTACCTTAAACACCCTGACAAGTGAGCTGATTACACAGTTTACCTTTAAAAGGCAACAATGGTATGAAGGATCATCTTTTTTTTCTGAGATAAGATAATTTTGTAACCTGAGTTCCTTCTCTATACCTTTAAAGAACTGAGAGCCAATATTCATTCTCTCTTTTTCTATAGGTCTTGGGATTAAATAACTAAGTTTTGACTATATACAGAAGGGGCCAAAAGTTAGTGTACAGTATTTGTGAGGGGAGAGAAAATAGAAATTCAAACTTGGGGTTATTATAAACATTTTTTCACATTTTCTATTTTTATCACTTGTTTCAGTAATTTGGTCTATATGTATTCAAGTTAAATTTTTAAAATCCCACTTTATTAGTTGACCTTGGTTGCATAGCTAAATAAACTCAACTATGGGTGCAAACACACGGATTCACAGGAGCTCTATGCTCCACCATGGAAAGGTTGGATTTCACCTCAGATGAGGTGATATCTCTGGTCCCACAGGACAGAAAAGTGCACACACTGCAAGAGCTGGAGGACGGGGGAAAGTCTGTGCCTGGAGAGATCCCTGGCTATTGGGGCTGGCACGATCCGTGAATGTGGAAGAGAGTCCTCAGAGCTGCTAACAGAGGGGATCTTTGGAAAGCAACCCATTTTGATCTGATGCAGAGGGACAGCCTGGGAGTTTTAAAAGTTTGCCAGCTGCTTGGACACAAGGAGGGGAGGGGATTCACACACTTGTGCTCTTTCCTCCTCAGATCTTTGCTTCTGATTGCTGAGCCCAATACATAGGATCACCCAGTTGGGGACACCCTAGGAGATGGCAGGGACAATTTGGTTTTTTTTCTGGAACCTGGGGATCAGAGGGTGGAGTGACCATCAAAGAATAAGCTCTGGGGCAGCCCACTCCCACAAACTGGTATTGAGTGCCACAGGGAAAGCAGGACCTAAGCACAGGCTAGAGAGGACCTATAGTCTTGGAGGTCAATCCAGAAACACTGCACCCAGGGTATGAATCACAAATTGACTCTTGTGTAATCAAAAATAGAGAAATTAAGACACACTGCCTCAGAAAATGGTCATAAGGTGGCTGAAAAAGAATGGAAGACAAATTCAACAATATGACTAAGAACCAAGAGGAAATGAAGAAGAACCAGGAAGAAATGGAAAAGACATCGCCACTGTAAAGAACTCAATAGAAAACATCAAGAACAGGCTAGAAGAAGCAGACTATGGCATCAGTGAGCTAGAAGACAAGGTAGGAAAAAAATATCCAAGTAGAGCAGCTTCTAGAAAAAAAAATTAAAAAGCAGGAGGAGAGCCTAAGGGGACTTTGGGACAATATGAAACAAAATAATATCCACCTAATAGGGGTTCCAGAAAGAGTGGAAACTGAGCAAGGAATAGAAAACCTGTTTGAAGAAATAATGACAGAAAACTTACCTGATAAAGGGAAGAAAGAACCCACACAAATCCAAGAAGCTCACAGAGTTCCAAGCAAAATGAACCCCAAAATACCGACACCAAGGCACATTATAATTAAATTGACAAGCACCAATGACAAAGTAAGAATCTTAAAAGTGGCCAGAGAGAGACAGAAAGTTATCTACAAAGGAACTCCTATCAGACTAGCTACTGATTTCTCAACAAAAACTCATCAAGCTAGAAGGGAATGGAATGAAATATACAAAGTCATGCAAAGAAAGGGTCTGAATCCAAGAATACTGTACCCAGCAAGGCTATCAATCAAAATTGAAGGTGAAATTAGGAGATTCACAGACAAATAAGGACTAAGAGAATTTATTACCATCAAACCAGCAATACAAGAAATCCTAAAAGGTCTGCTATAAAAAATGAAATAGGAAGCAAAGAAGAAACACAGGGGTAGAGAACAAAAATGGCAACAATTAAGTACCTATCAATAATAACTTTAAATGTAAATGGATTAAATGCCCCAATCAAAAGACATAGAGTAATGGATAGGATAAGAAAACACAACCCATATATCTGCTGTCTACAAGAAACCCACCTCAGAAAAAAAGATGCACACAGACTGAAGGTGAAGGGATGGAAAATGATTTTTCAAGCAAATGGAAATGAAAAAAAGCTGGGGTAGCAATACTGATATCTGACAACTTAGATCTCAAAGTGAAGGGCATAACAAGAGATAATGAAGGCTACTTTATAATAGTAAAGGGAACAATCCAACAAGAAGAAATAACGCTGGTAAACATATATACATCCAATACAGAAGCACCCAAATACATAAAAAAACTCCTGAAAAATATCAAGGGAGAGATTGACAGCAATATAATCATAGTAGGAGACTTTAATACCCCACTATCACCATTGGACAAATCCTCTAAACAAAAAAATCAGTGAAGAAACATCAATCCTAAATGAATCACTAGACCAAATGAAATTAATTGACATCTTCAGAACATTTCACCCCAAAGCCACAGAATATACATTCTCCTGAGGTAGACATGGGTCATTTTCAAAGATAGACCATATGTTGGGTCATAGTTAAAGTCTCTTCAAATTCAAGAAGATAGAAATCATATCAAGCATCTTCTCATATCACAATGGCATAAAACTGGAAATCAACTACAATAAAAGCAATCCAAAGAAATAAAACACAGGGAGACTAAACAGCATGATATTAAACAATGACTGGGTTACCAGAGAGACCAAGGAAGAAATGAAAAACATCATGGCAACAAAGACGATGAAAACACAACAATACAAAATCTATGGGACACAGCAAAAGCAGTCTTGAGAGGGAAGTAATCCCACTCCTAGGAAATTATCCTAAGAAACTAGAAACACCCATCAGAAAGCATATATGCACCCCTATGTTCTTAGCAGCACAATTCACCATAGCTAAGATTTGGAAACAGCCCAGGTGCCCATCAGCAGATGAGTGGATCAGAAAACAGTGGTACCTCTACACAATGGAATATTATGCTGCCATACAAAAGAAGGAATTCTTACCAACCTGGATGAAACTGGAGAGCATTATGCTACGTGAAATAATCCAGGCAATGAAAGAAAAATACCACAGGATCTCACTCGTTTGCAGATGATAAAGAACATTATAAACTGATGAACAAAAAGATAGATACAGAGGCAGTCAAGCATCAAACAGACTGTCAAATTACAGTGGGAAGATTGAGAGGAGGTGGGGTAGATAAGAGATCAACAGACATATTCTGAGACATATATGCATGCACATAAGCAGAACCAATGGAGGCAAGACACTAGGGGGTGAGGGCATGGATGGGAGTGGGGTGGGGAGAGGGAATGGGAAGATAGGTACACATGTAATACATTAATAAAAAGCGGAATAAATAAATAAACTCAACTATGGTTCAAATGTATACCAATTAGAAGTGTGTGCCCAGATATGTGGCAGAGTTTCAGTCACTGTACCTGGGAAGAGAATTTGCATGACGCTCAGGGCTTAGTAGGGAAGAGCTACTGTTCTTTTCCCCTCTTTATTAGACATAAGGAACTCCTAGAGAGGGAGCTGTTAATCCTTCCGGATTTTAGAGCCTTTTGCTGGCACTGTTGTACTTAAATTCCCTCCTTTCCTCTATTTCTTTCCACCTTTATCCATCTGCCAATGTCCAGTTCAAGCCTTTCCTCCTCCAAGAAGCCCTCCCTGACTGCACCGGCTAGGAATAATAATACTTTCAAGAATAAAGTCCAATCAAGCCAAGAAGTATATACCACCTGTTCAGCCCTCTAGGTAATGATCAAATCTGAGTTAGCTGTTGGAAGACTTTTCCCAGACGCAAATAATATAAGGCAGAGTAGATAAAATGCAATTAGTGGGGGAAAGACCAAAGAGCGACATGAGTTCAAGGTATGGTGCTAGAAATGGTTAGAATCATGGAGGGCCCTCAGAGTTCGTCTAGCTCTGACTCTATTTTGTGAATAAGTTACAAACCCTCCATACCAAACACTCAAATCCCTATAGGAGCAGAGAATGGAGTTCCTCTCCCCGACTCGCTTTTGGAATCCCTCTGAAAGTCAAGATCAATTCCTGTGGCTTGTGGTCTACTTCCTGGTGTGATAATGGACAGATGTTATTAAGATGAACTCCTTCATTCACCCTTTAACACTATCGATCTCTTCCAATATCAATACGCTGAGACCAATACCCTGATTTTATCCATCATCCATCTATATCTCTCAATCTATCTATCTAGCACCCATGGAGTACAAATGTTCACGCAGCTAGAGGAAATTTCAATAAGGCGAGTACGTCCAAGCACATGTAGTCTGTAGCCTGGCAACCAGACAGCGAAGCTATTTGTTCGTTCACTCACTCATTCATTTATTCATTCATCCATTCAATTCTCCATCTGGGAATATCTGCTTTACACGAGGCATTGTCCTTGAAACTGGGTGTAGAGCAAAGAACAAAACAAGCAAGGTTCCTGCCCTTTCAAAATGTCTACATTCTAAGGAGATAAACAAGCCAACAGGAAATTATAATGGCATTCATAAGATAATGTAGTGATAAAAGTACAGTGAAGGGAAATACAGTTGCATCAAGGGATAGTGACTGAGGATGTTATCCCAGGAGGGAAAAGAATTGGATAAAGTGAAGACATGGACTAGGTTCATATCTGAAAGAGGAAGGTCCCAGTGGGAGGGAACAGCTAGGACCAAGGATGAGACAGGAGATGCTCGGTGAGCAAACCCAAAGCTGGTGCAGTTGGAAAATAGGGAGAGGCAGGGAGGACTTGAGGGCAGGGAGGAGCCAGGATCTGCTCAGGGAGGGTAAGCATGCCGACTCTGCCCTGTGTGTGGCAGAAACCGGGGGCAGGGCTGGAGGAAAGGCACCGTCTGATGTGAGGCTGACAATGCTCACACAGGCTGCTCTGCGGAGAACAGAACAGACTGTTCGGTGCCCGGAGTGTAGGCTGAGAGCCCAGGCAGGAGTCTCTCATGTTGTTCCTGCTGCTTCCGGTGGCTCATCTTCCAAAGCGCAGTTACAATCTGTTCCAGGGCAGACTGTTCTGGTGTCTGGAAACCCCACTGCTTGGCTCCAGGAAACCTTCTCCAGCCCCAAAAGCTTCTCCGTTCCCCTCAACATGTTTTCCTTTCCTTCGAAACCCAATCCCATGTGCCCCTACATCCCTGCTTTGCGGGAATCATTCCCTTCCCCGGTCACTCCATCTGCCCACACGACCATCAGAGCCTCTTCAGACTGTGCTAGGGCTTGGCTGACTAACCTCTTGTGCCGGTTCTCACTAAGCTGCAACAGGCCAGTGTGATATTATGATGTGACCTGTGTAAGGGCATTTCCTCAGGCCTCTTGCAAAAGAATGGACCTCTAGTACAGCGGTTCTCAACCTTCCTAATGCCGTGACCCTTTAAGGCAGCTCCTCATGGGGTGGTGACCCCCAACCATAAAATTATTTCCGTGGCTACTTCATCGCTGTCATCTTGCTACTGTTATGAACTGTCATGTAAATATCTGATAGGCAGGATGTATTTTCGTTGTTACAAACTGAACATAATGAAAGCATAGTGATTAATCACAAAAAAAAAAACAATATATAATTATATATTGTGAAATATTTATTTCTAATTACAAATAAATGAAATTTTTTGGTCTTGAATCGTGGTGTAGCATGGGTAACAGTCTTCATATAACAACAGTAAGCTACATTGCTACACTTTGCTACACCGAGGAGCGGTCTGTTGGTTCCTAAGACCATGGGAAATAGGTGTTTTCTGATGGTCTTAGGCGACCCCTGTGAAAGGGTCGTTCGACCCCCAAAGGGGTCGCGACCCACAGGTTGAGAACCACTGCTCTAGCGATGTCATTTCAGGCGCCAAGTCTGAGCAGGACATTAGGCGCTTCACAGCAATTACAAGGAAATGGACTAGGTTTCGATCTGAAAGAGGAAGTTCCTATCTGATCAGTCTATCTAGCACCCATGTAGACATACTTATACACTTCAAATTTAAATTATTTCACATTAGATCATGAACATGGAATTCATCAGAGCCTGGGATGTCCAAGCCCTCGAAGGCTGTTTCATTGAGCCAGCCCATTTTAAAGATGAGGGAATGAAGGCCCAGAATGGTAAGGCATCATCAGAAAACCAGAGCGGGTTCATCCTAAACTCTGAAACTGGTAAAATACTTTGGGAGCAGATAGGATGATGCTGATAACTTTTATCGTCCTGATCACTTTGCTAATTATGCTCGAGGGGCCTCTTTCTCCATCTCCTTCAGCCCCTTCCGCTCTGTGTGAACTGCATCCTCTGGCTCAGAACTCACTAAGCTTTTACAGTCGGGCCCCTGGAGCGTGAGTCGTAGGAGCCACATTGGACTCTCCATCTCCAGTCCACCCAGCCCCCAGAGAGGAGAGGTGACTTGGCTTGAGAAACATAGGCAGTCAGTCCTACGCATGTTCCCCTACACCGGTCCTGGAGAAGGTCATCCATGTCACATTCACTGGGGACATTTAAGAAAACATACTTTTGCTTCAAAAGTGGCAGAGAAAGAGGGACAGCCTGTCTACTTGCCATTTGCTGGGCTCCGGCCCAGTCTGGGTGCTGGCTTTTCAGAGGAGCCTGGTCACCTCCGGGGATTTTATTCCCTGAAATACAGAAGGCAGAGCCCTGCGGTCTGGAGTCTGAGTGACGGTGACACCGCGGAAGCAGCGAATTACATATTTTTGTGATTCTATAAGCAGACGACAAACTGCTCCATGAATGACAGGCGCTGCGCAGATGCCACCTATTAAATAATTAAAATAAAGTAGAAATTAAAAATAAGCAGGGGGAACGGAAACACACACAACCCAAGGAAGCAAAAAGAGTAACTGGGGGAATGAAGAAGTGAGTGAGATTCGATTTGAGTTCTTTCCAAATTCAATTGCATCTAGATCCACGGGCTTTCTCCCGTTGTTGGCATGAAATAAATAAAACCTTCAACTGAGAAACCCTAGAAGCAAAGGCAACAGGAATGCAGCAGCCATGGTGCCTTTTTCCTATAGGCAGGGAAATGCCCAGATGTTGCTGATTAGGACAAGATAGGGAGCAAGGGATTCAACAAAGAGAAATGAAAACAGAATTTGTAGTGGTCAGCAAATGCTGTGTAATGAACCATCACTGGATCCTAGTAATGCCTCAGCAACAGCAAACATTGACCTCACTCATCTGTGTGGGGTCAGTGGTGAATTTTCTGATCGACACCAGGCATGTCTAGGAGGCTCCGCTTCAAGCTGCTAACCAGGCTGGCATTCGTGTGTCTCAGCAGAAGCGTGTGCTCTCGTCTATTCCGCACGTGCTTATTATGGGAGCCAGCTGAAGTGGCCAGAGCCAGCGAGAAGCTTGTTTCATGGTGCTGCCAGAAAGCCCAAGAAGGTAAGTGGAAACACACAATTCCTACAAGCCTCCATCTGGAACTGGCACAGGGCCACTCCTACCTCCCTTCCATTGACAAGTCTCAAAGTCAAGCCCTAGCTCCACGGCATGAGAAAATGCAGCCCACTCACATTCTCCTAACTGGTGCCGCAAAGCCACATGGGAAAGGACCTCGGAAAGGATGGCAACCAATTCATCTACCATGGGTTTTACTTAACATGACGCTGTTCAAAGCCAGTTATTTCTCAGGTCCCTGGAAATGATATTCTAGCCGAAACCGGTTTGACTCTGTGGATGGAGCGTCGGGCTGCGAACTGAAAGGTCACAGGTTCGATTCCGGTCAAGAGTATGTACCTTGGTTGTGGGCACATCCCCAGTGGGGGGCATGCAAGGGGCAGCTGATTGATGTTTCTCTCTCATCGATGTTTCTAACTCTCTATCGCTCTCCCTTTCTCTCTGTAAAAAAATCAATAAAATATTTTTTTAAATGATATTCTAGACACAGCAAACATGGCACACAAGCCAAACACAGACTGCCTCCCACCCACCACTACTTTTGTATACCCTGCAAGCTAAGGAAGGTTTTTGTATCTTTAAGTGTTGGATGTGAATAAAGCTTTATCATAACCAGGCCACACTCATTCAGTATTATCTATGCTGCTTGTGCATTACAGGAACTGAGATGAGTAGTTATAACAGAGCCCAGGTGGCCTGCAAAGTCTCTTCACTCGCTGACTCTTGAAAGAAAAAGTTTGCCAAGCCTTGGTCTAGACCACTGCTGTCCGCCAGAAAAGTCACGTGAGCCACAAAGGTAAGTTTGTATTTCTAGCAGGCAGGTTGTAATATTGTGATATACAGTAAGAAATGTATATTTGATCTCCATCTCACTTCTGGCACAGAGCTTCTGAAAACCTTGGAATTTCCTAACTGGTAAGAGCACAACAGAAATAGAGGTGTCTGGATGTTCATAAGAAGCCCCTTTCAGGCACACCTGAGTTTACGTTAATGAGGTGACTTCTGGAAAGTATTTAAGGATGGAGACTGAGGACCGAGGAACCAGCCATGTCATTGGAGGTCCAGGGGGTGGGACTGAAAGAGAGAAGAAAGGGACTGGAGAGTAAAGGGTTTGGCCTGCTGTCAATTATTCAATCAGTCATGCCTATGTAATGAGATGGGATTTGGGGATTATGATGGATTTGGAGAGTTTTCAGGTTGGTGATCACATGGAAATTCAGCCCTCCCCATATACTTCCCTATGCATTTCTTCCACCTGACTGTTCATGAATGATCTTCTTTTATAATAAACTGATGACTTAGTGAGTAAAAGTGTTCTCTAAATTCTATGTGCCACAGCAGAAATTGAAGTGAACCCAAGGAGGGGTCATGGAAATCTCTCATTTGTGACTCATTAGTCACAAGCACAGCTATCACCCTGGACTTGCTATTGGCATCTGAAGTGGGGACTGTCTCATGAGACTGAGCCCTGGACCAGTGGGACCTCATGTTATCTATACATAGACAGTCTCAGAATTGAGTGAAAGTTATAGCACACCCAGGTGGTGTCAGAGAATTGCTTAATGGTGTAGGGAGACAGGAGATTGTATCAGAATAGTATACATTTTTTAAAAAAAAGGAAAAAGAAGTGAAATTAATTGTAATAACATATCTACTAATCAACTATCTCCAAAGTAATACATTCTAAAAAAAAAAAAAAAGTACAGTGGTATCTCGAGATACGAGTTTAATTCATTCCGTAACCTTGAGGCGTGGGAAACTATGAGATGCTCGAGTCTCGGTAAACTGGTGGGTCATGTGCCGCCAGCCGATCCTCGCGATTACTCCTATCTCAAATGTTGCTCATATTTCAAAGCAAAAATCGCTCCCTCGACGGCTCATATCTCAAAAACCTCGTATGTTAGGGCACAATTGTATCTCGAGGTACCACTGTATTAAGGGGCTATTTTTCATTCTTTCCTCACTGCGTCTATAAAATCTGAAGTGTACTCTATACTCACAGCACAGGTCATTTCAGACCAGTCACCGTCCAAGTGGTCCTCAGCCCTATGTGGCTGGCGACACCATGCAGGAAGGCAAACATGCAGACCATGTTCATCACCCCAGAGAGAAGCCTGTTACCTTTTGACACATCTCTTCTTCAGTCAACATGCTCCAAATAATCTCTCAGCTGAGATGACCGCAGAATGTATGTCCACAACCAACACGATGTGGTCCTGTGCCTCGGGAAGAGCCCTGCCCACAGCAGGCGCTCAGAAATCGTCTCTGTGGTGTGTTTGTTTCTAGACAGAGATGGGAATGAGGATGGCCCTTGTCCGTATCACGTGGCTGGAGTCCTTCTCTGACCTCCTCCTGGGTCGGCTTCCTGTCCCTCTAATTAAACAGTTTGCTCCTTCACTGCCGGTGACCAGGTATCTCCCAGGAGAGCAACCCTCCTGTAGATAACAACTATAAGCTGTGAAAAATCTCCTTTACATAGCTCCATGAAGTTACAATTAAAAAAAAAAAAAAAAAGGAAAGAAACTTAAAGGAAGACCACAATTGGAAGAAGGAAATGGTACAGGATTAATTCCCCACTTTCACTTTTTTCCTTTTTTCTTTTTTCTTTTTTCTTTTTTTTTTACCTGAAGGCAGTCTTCAGTCAATAGCGCGTGGAACAGCTCCAGTTTGGTAGAAATCACACCATCTTGCTGGCTTGTAGAGCCAGAGGCCAGAATGCCCCGTGCCTGTGGCTGCTGGAAAGGAGAGAGTATGAGAAGGAGCCAAGGAGATGGAGCATATAAATTCTGCCCAAACCTCTGGCTGACCCCTAACCAACACCTGGGGGGACAGACAGACAGCTGTCGAGATGGAAGGAACTAGGCAGAGAATGGTGCTGCTGCCTGCAATCTGCCTGCAATCATGGAGGCAACTTAGAATGTTCTAGGTACGAGAGAAGTGGCTACACTCCTCCGTATCTTCCTGAAGAACTCCTTCAAGACCCAGAGCAAATACCAGCTTTGTTAAGAAGCTCTTCCAGCCCGGCCAGGGTGGCTCAGTAGTTGAGCACTGACCTATGAACCAGGAGGTCACGGTTCAATTCTCAGTCAGGGCACATGCCCAGGTTGTGGGCTCCATCCCCCGTGTGGGGCGTGCAGGAGGCAGCCGACCAATGATGCAAATCTCTCATCATGGATGTTTCTATCTCTCTCTCTCTCTCCATTCCTCTCTGAAATCAATTTTTTTTTAATTTTTAAGAACCTCTTCCTGCTCCCTCTTCCTCTGCCCAGCCCGGGAACCCAGGACATTCCTCTCTGTCACATCCCAGTTCAGAGTAGTTTACTTCTGGATTGACCTCCCTCCCTCGTTAGACTGTGAGCTGAACCTGATCTTGTCCCCTGGTTTGTCCAGTGCCAAGCCCCACACTAAGCGTTTCATGTGTCTGTGTCTTTTAGGGAGGGAGGGAGGTAAGGAGAGAGGCATTTTTTCCCTGATAATCAGTCTAAAGATAATTTTTGTTGTTGTTGTTTTCATTTTTATTGAAGGCATGGGGTGACATTGGTTAATAAAATTACACTATAGTTTCTCGTATACAATCCCACAATGCACCATCTGTATATTGACTGTGTGTTCCCCACCCCAAGTCCAAAGTTTCAGAAGAAATGTCTGACCTAGATTCCAGCTTCCTGCAAATCTCGGAAGGCTAGAGTTTTACGTAACAGTCGCAGCTCTTCACCTTTCTGTAACATTTATAATTTACACAGCACTGAGCATAATCTCACTTAATCCTTTCGACAACCCAATTACGCATTATTACCCCGATATTACAGGTGAGAAAGGCAAGCATGGAAAGCACTGACTTCTCCACGCGCTCTGGCGTCTGACTGAACAGGGACAAAACTTTGACCCGCACCAAGGACCGTGGATGTCAGGTCTGTTTTGTTTGTTTGTTTGTTTGTTCACAACAAATTGTGGCTGAGGATGAATTCCACCCTCCGCCTCCTGCTGTGGGTGACGTCTGGGGACTCCACTCCCCGCAAATGCCACCCTCACCCCCCACCCGTGCTGCGCTCCCTCCCGCCACCTGCTGGGGGTGCTGGGCATGGTGGCTTCCAGAGGCCCAGACACCAGCTGCCCCTGGCCTAAAGCCCAGACCCCAGACCGGGACCCGGATCCCGCCGGCTGGGGCCAGTGCTGTCCTCAGGCCCAGCTCTGCAGAGGTGACTGGGTGCTTCCCTCTGATTCCTCCCACCTGCAGCTCTGCACCTGACCGGGGGGGGGGGGGGGGGGGGGGGGGG
>PVJN01029353.1:14372-26704 GCA_004026805.1 Lasiurus borealis | reverse complement strand
CCCCCACCCAGGCGCCCTGTCCCGGGGGCATGTGAGCGTCTGGCTGGCCGGGAGGAGCCCAGCTTTGCCCCCCACCCCCCTCCCTGGCTGCTGGTACCCTTCGGGGAATGAAACGGGTGCGATCCGTGTTCCCTTAATACTTGGTGCTCCTGGTCCCACATGGGAGGGGCCTGGCGGGGGGCCCTCGCCTGTAGCCCCTAGACATTCCCCTCACCGCCCCCCAAGACCCTGGACCCCACGTCTCTGCGGCAGGAGGTGGGGGAGGACACCAGCCGTCCATCCCCCGGCCTCGTCCCTAATCGGCGTGGACAGACCTGCCACACACACACACACACACACCCGCCTTGGCCACCGGCCTGAACCCCCCGCACGGATGCCAGACACCCCCACCCCCGCGCGGCCGTCAGAGGCAGGTGCCGCTCATTGCATTACGCGTGTAAACATGGCTGTAATCGCGGCCGCGGCCAGATCCCGGCCTGGCCCTGCGTAACGGGCCCGCAATCCTATTACGGCTCCGGATTAAGCGTCTCCCGAGCCGTCTCCCCCGCCCGCCCGCCCGGCCGGCGAGGCAGTGCCAGGCACAGGCGGCTGCGGCCTGGCCCCGAGGAAGCTGCTGAGGCCTCACCCCTCCCCCCACCCCGGCACCCTGCACCCCACACCCCGCACCCTGCTCCACGCTGCAGACGTGCGAGGGTTGCCCTCGGGGTGTTAAATCGTGTGCTCCCTGGAGGTGGTGGCAGGCCTCCGCGAGGACCCCCGTCAGCCACGCCCGCCCTCACCCCGTTTATCTCCTGGGGTTCGCACCGAGGGCATCTGTGCTTCCGGAGGAGGAGGGGGGTGAGGCCTGAGCGGTGCCTGCATCGCCCGAGGCCGCCTGAATAATTCACACCCGGAACCCAAATTAGCTCGCGCCTCCGGCCGCCGGCTCCCGAGTGTGTGCTGACCGGCCGGGCCGCCGGCTCTCCGGGGCGCAGGGCGCGGGAAACCCCGAGCGGCTGCCGTGGCCACTTTGCAGAGCTGGGGCTTCTCTGGAGGGAAGAGGAGGACGTATTTCTCTCTGAGGTGTGGAGCGAGGGGAAGGGTGCTCACACGCACACGCACGTGCGTGCACACACACGTGCATATGCACACAGCATGTGCGCACACGGCACAATACGCACATGGTACATGTGAGCATGCACCACATAAATGAATGTATGTACATATGACACATGCATGTGCACATATGTGTGCATGCATACGGCACACGTGCACACAGTACACACAAGCACACGACACACGCGGATGTGCACACATAGATGCATACACATGCGCACACACATACATATATGCACAGAGAGAAGGAAGGGATTGAGTGCCCTCTCCGGTATCACTTGGTGATGCTGACGTCACAGCCATGGAGTCCGGTCTGCGGGTCACGGACGGAGTTCATAGGACGTCCCGCTACATCCCCAGGAATCGGACGGGTAGAGGAGGGGGGGAGAGATCTATGGAATCTAAAGAGCTCACTTTAAACACACGGGGTGTCCTTGGGGACCTCAGGCACAGCCCCCTCGCCTGCAGGCTCCTCCAGGGCAAACATCCGCCCTCGTGAGTGTCTGAGACACATGCCCCCCACTCCACCCACAGAAACACAGGGGCTCCTTCCATCCACACGGTGTGGCGTTTCCGCCTTTAGACCAATGGGCACGGGCCAGGCTCCGTCTCGGAGGTGGCAGCTGTGTGCCCCCCGGGCCGGGCGGCCGGGCCCGTTCCTGCAGCCGTGGCCACCGGGGCTGCTGGGTGGGCGTTTGGTGGCCGAGCTGAGACCCGCGGGCAGCTCACCAGGGGAGAGCAGAGGCCCCTCCGCAGCCTGGCGGGCCCCTGTGTGGCCAGGGTTCGAGGGCCTGGTCTGGGCCTCCATGGACCAGCTCAGCCAGGGACCGCAGGGAGCTGGCTTGTATGCTCAGAAGTCCCCGCCCCTCATCCCTGATTGGTGGATCCTCATGCAAACGAGGACTCCAAAGCCTTTTGATTGGTCCCCAAGGCACTTTGAATATAGCTAGGCAGTTCATTTTTTAAAAATATATATTTTATTTGATTTTTTTTTTTACAGAGAGGAAGGGAGAGGGATAGAGAGTTAGAAACATCCATCAGCCGCCTCCTGCACGCCCCCCATTGAGGATGTGCCCACCACCAAGGTACATGCTCTTGACCAGAATCGAACCTGGGACCCTTCAGTCCTCAGGCTGACGCTCTATCCACTGAGCCACACCAGTTTCCGGCTAGCTGGCCAGTTCTCTGATTGGATGAAGGAAACCTCCATCCTGTTGGCTGACACAGGAATCAGGAACCTGCTCTACAGGCTGCTCAGAGGCTGGAACCCGGGGCGGGTGGCAGCTCAGTGCCCGCCGCTCCCTGAGGGTGGGGTGCAGGGAGGGGGGCCGGTGGGTGCAGACACGGTGCCAGGACCCGGGAGGGCCTGGAAGAGCAGCTGCGAGAGGGAACAGAACAGGAGCCAGGCGGGCAGAGAGCCGCTCTCTCCTGCCCCGGGCGCCGTCTCGCAGCCCCTGGGCCGGCCGGGGAGAAGGGGTCCCGGGTGCGGCTGGGAGAGAGGCTCTTCCTTCCTCGGGGGTGGTGGAGCGTCTGGAGGTGCGAGACCTGAGGAGTGGGAGGAGGAGGAGGAGGAGGAGGAGGAGGAGGAGGAGGGGGAGGCCCGCCAGCGCCAGCGGCTCCCCAGCACGGGGAGGGCCGCGAGCCTGCCCCCCCCCCTGAGCGCCCCGAGAACGGATGGATGCCTTTCTCCACGTCTCCTTCCGGGAATGCGCTCTGCTCGTCGGCCATCGATCATCCCTCCGAGCACGCGGCCGCGCTGATGGCGTCTCCGTGTTTTATTGGAGACACTGGGATCTGCCGTCCACGGCGAGGCCCAGATCCATTTCCCGTCCTTTCCCCCGGCTGCCGGCGGGCTGGGCGTCCGCCCGCTGCGAGATCGGGGCGTCTCGGCATCACCGGGAGCCCCGCTCAGCGTTGCAACTCAAGGCAACGCTCACAGGACCCCTGCACCTCCCTCCCCGCCCCCCGATTCTGTGCTAACCAGACCCCCGCCTCCCAGGTCAGGGGCAGCACTGAGGCCAGAGGAAGAGCTGGGGTGTGAGATCTCCACATCGTTTCTACACAAACAAACGCATTCACTGCATTTCACTCAAGCCTTTCAAACGAGAGACAGGCGTTGGGGAGAGCAGAGCCACCTCAGCCCCTCGGGTTGCTGGAGCAGCTCCGGATACGCCCGGATTTTAAAAACTGTACACGGCGGTACCTCGAGGTACGAGTGCCCTGACATACGAGAATTTTGAGATACCAGAGTCCCGGTGGTGTCAGACCTGGGCAGGCCACCCCGAGGTCTGTGCCGACAGACACACCCACACTGGACGTGGGACGTTGGACGTTGCAGCTGCGGCTCGGAGTCTGGTAGAGGCCTCGGCGTGTGGCTCACGGCTCGGACCCAGGGCCCAGGGCAGCGGGCAGAGCTCAGCAGGTGCAGGAAGGGGAGCGGAGAGCGGCCGTCTGTGGAGGAGCCGACAAGCGGCTATGATCTCCTTCGGAGCTGGCTCCTTTTATGTGATCAAGCTGACGTCTTCAGTGCGTCTTCCCTGTGTCTTATCAGCGGGTCCCGGGAGTGCTGCTCTCTAGTCTTACATGTGGGGTACAAGCTTCTTTATCTCTTACATGCACATCTCTTTTTTTTTAAATACATATTTTATTGATTTTTTACAGAGAGGAAGAGAGAGGGACAGAAAGACAGAAACATCCATGAAAGAGAGACATCAATCAGCCGCCTCCTGCACGCCCCGCACTGGGGATGTGCCCGCAACCAAGGTCCATGCCCTTGACCGGAATCGAACCTGGGACCTTTCAGTCCCCAGGCCGATGCTCTATCCACTGAGCCACACCGGTTTAGGCGGCACCCAGTTTTATGCTGTCGAGGCACATCCCCAGGAGTCACCCCAGGGTGCAATCCCTGTGACTGCACACACACACACACGAAACCTCTCCGAGGTGCACCGGGCACTCATATGTTATAGGACAGTCAGGTCCAGAGCACGGATCCCTGCAAGGGACTCAGCCTCACAGCCCCCACAGCCATGGCTTCATCCGGAAGGTCGTCCGGACGGTTGTTCTGCATGCGCTCTAATTAGCATAGGAGCTCTTTATTTTATATATATATTTTATTGATTTTTCACAGAGAGGAAGGGAGAGGGATAGAGAGCTAGAAACATCGATGAGAGAGAGACATCGATCAGCCGCCTCTTGTACGCCCCCCACTGGGGATGTGCCCACCACCAAGGTCCATGCCCCGACCGGAATGGAACCTGGGACCTTTCAGTCCGCAGGCCGTCGCTCTATCCACTGGGCCGCACCGGCTTTGGCAGCCTAGAAGCTCTTGCTCACAGAGGAGTGTGTCTCCTGAAGGTGGGGACAGGCCCGCGGGATGGGGGGCTTCACCTGGGGGACGGCGTCCAGCCCCCTGAATGGCAGCGGGCAGCTCTGACCTCCCCGGGCAACCCCAGCCCCGGCGCCCGCGCAGGTGCCCGTCCGCTTCTCACAGCCGCTCTACGGACGGACAGACGGACGGCAGTCGCTGAGGAAGACGCAGCCACAGCAAGTCCAGCGACAAAACGAACCGCAGGCGAGAAGGTGCGTCCGGCGGGAAGGTCCAGGGCCGCCGAGTGACCGTTGTGGGCGGGAAGGGGCCGCACGCTGACCTGACCCGCTCGGGGGCGGCCTGCACGGTGCCCCTGCAACTCCGAGGCCTTTCTGACCCCCTTTCTGACGATCTGAAGCGAGGGCTTTCCGGTAAAGAGCGGCCCGTGGTGGTGGCACAGGTCCCCGCCCGTGTCCTCCCGGACAGAGGTCAGCCGACAGAGGTCAGCCGCGAGAGGTCAGCCGACAGAGGTCAGCCGCGATCCTCCGGAGCCGGGGCCTCTGTGCCTCTGAGCAACCAGGCCTGCGGGCGGTCAGGGCGACTGGCCGCTCCCCTCTCCCCCCCCGCCCGCCCCTTCACCCTGGGACACTGCCAGGCGTGTCCACAGAGCCCCTCCTCGTGGCTGTGGCCGCGTTAGCCGTGGCCTGCGAACGGTCCTGCCCGCACCGTTGGAAGAAGCAGCTGTCCATCATTTCATCATCAGCCAATCCCGGCGGCTCCCCCTGCTCTGCTGTCTCCCGCCCCCCTCGTCTGTCACCCAGGGATTTCCTGTGACCCACTTACTTCTCCGCTTTGGATGGGGATTTATAAAAATAGGTGAAGCCCGCGTTCCCCGGAGCGCTCTCTGGCTCCGCGGGGATGCTGCTTGCCGGCAGTTGTCGGCCGTGCGGCTCCAACGAGCTCCCGGCAATGTTTCCGCGTCTGAGGCCGTTTCCACTGGAGGCAGAGACGATGGAGGGAGAGGCAGGTCCCCGGGGGCAGGGTTCTCACTCGTCGGCACCTTCACCCTCTCGGACGGGGGTGGCACGGCCGCCAGCCTGGGCCTTGCATGGTGAACCCCGTCCGTCCGTCTGTCCATCCGTCCCGGCAGGACAGGGCAGCCAGAGAAGGAGACGTCCGGTCAGCTGGACGGCAGGTGCCCCGATGGGATGGACGAGGGCATGAACTCCCACCCTGACCTCCTCCCCATACCCACGGCCGGTTCCGTCCTGAGGAAAACAGCAGACAAATCCCTACGTTACATCCCCCGGAACCCCCTCCCCGTCCTCCCCTCCCCACCCCCACCCCCCCACCCCCGTTATCAAGGTCATCGAGACAAGGCACATCGGCCCGGCTGGCCTGGCTCAGGGCTGAGCGTCCAACTACGAACCAGGAGGTCAGGGTTCGATTCCCGGTCAGGGCCCAGGCCCAGGTGGAGGGCTTGATCCCCCGTGGGGGGCGTGCAGGAGGCGGCCGATCCACGATTCTCTCTCACCATTGATGTTTCTCTCTCTCTCTCTCTCTCTCTCTCTCTCTCTCTCTCTCTCCCTCTCCCTTCCTCTCTGACCTCAATAGAAAATTTTTAAAAAATATGTATTTTATTGATTTTTTTTACAGAGAGGAAGGGACAAAGAGTTAGAAACATTGATGAGAATAAGACATTGATCAGCTGCTTCCTGCACACTCCCTACTGGGCATGTGCCTGCAACAATGGTACATGCCTTTCATCATAATCGAACCCAGGACGCTTAAGTCTGCAGGCCAATGCTCTATCCACTGAACTAAACCAGTTAGGGCAATAGAAATTTTTTAATGGATAGAACTGCAAGTATCTACACTAATAAAAGAGGAAAATGCAAATGGACCGTACCCTTGTGACACCCACCAGCCAATCAGGAATGGGTATGCAAATTAACCTAACAAATATGGCGGGTTCATTTGCATACACAGGCGCCGAGTGGCTGGGGGCGGGGCGGGATGCTTGTGTCTTCAGGCGTTCCACACGCCCCAGCCCCTCTGGGCCTCTGGACAGCGTGGGAAGGTGGGAAGGCGGCTTCGGGTGTGGATCGAAGGCGGTGCCAGCAGCCAGGGGAAGGCAGGGCCATTCTCGCACGAATCTTCACGCATCGGGCCTCTAGTGAATAGATAGATAAATCCACAGGGACAGCCAGGGCTTGCCGTGACTCTCCAGCCACTCACTGGACGAGCAGCCGGACCACCGAGGGGACAGAGGCTGCAGACGGCATCGTCGACTGACCCGATGGAGTCAAAGTTGGTGGAGCATCCCGACCAACAGCCGTGCGCACTTCCTTCCCCAGTCCCGTGAGACGTCCCCGTAACAGACCATCTTCCGGGTGTTACAAGCATCGCGTGTTATTTCCAAGGATCTCCGTCAGACGAAGCACGTTCATTGCCAGGGGAGTGAAATTAGAAATTAGTCACAGGAAGTCTCGGGGAAACCCTCCCAATATTTAGGTACGAAATGGCACGCGTCGAAGTAACTCACGGGCCAAGGAAGACGTTCGAAGGGAATGACGTGTTCGGAATTGGGTGGAAATGAAACGCAGCTCACGTCGCGATTGGTGTGTGGGGTGGGCGGTGGCGGTGATGGCATTATCTCAGGAGACAGTAAATACAAGTATTCAGAAAAATTTTTAAATATATTTTATTGATTTTTTTTTACAGAGAGGAAGGGAGAGAGATAGAAAGTCAGAAACATCGATGAGAGAGAGACATCGATCAGCCACCTCCTGCACGCCCCTCACTGGAGATGTGCCCGCAAGCAAGGCACATGCCCTTGACCGGAATCAAACCTGGGACCCTTCAGTCCGCAGGCCAACACCCTATCCACTGAGCCACACCGGTTCCGGCAGTTTTCAGAAAATTTGATATCCATTTCCGATCCTATAGAACAGCGGTTCTCAACCTGTGGGTCGCAACCCCTTTGGGGGTCGAACGACCCTTTCACAGGGGTCGCCTAAGACCAGCGGGAAATGCAGATATTGACATCACGATGCATCACAGCAGCAACATGTCGTGGTTGGGGGTCACCACCCCGTGAGGAGCTGTATGCGAGGGTCGCGGCCTGAGGAAGGTTGAGAACCGCTGTTCTAGAACATACCCAGAGCCGTCAGAAACCCAGCACGCCGGCAACTCGGTAAAACCACAGCGGGCACTTCCCCGGAGAGGTGTCGATTTGCATCTATGCAAATGAGCAGAGGAAAAGATCCTTCCATCACCAGTCCTCAGGGAAATGCAAATTGAAATCCCCTAGATACCACTTTGCACCCATCAGGCGATGGTAACGAAAAAAGGCCCCTCCCCCAGGCACGGTGGGACACGGGGAGGGGTAGGGGGAGGGGGAGGGGCAGAGAGGGGCCATCTCGGTGACATCCCCCCTTCGGGAAGGAGCCGTGTTCACACCAAAGGCTCTCAGACGGGGTGGACCCCAGCAGGACTCGCTCCGCCGCCAGAAAGGAGGGGAACGAACGCCACCGTTTTGAGGCGTCCGCTGTCCACCTTACAGTGCGCCCCGAAGCTGGGTCCCCACTGGGACCTGGCGACTCCAGTTTTGTGATTTATTTTCATACAAACCACTGTCACCGGGAAAAGGATTTAAACTCGGTTCATTGCTGGAAGGTTTACAAGAAAAAGGAACGGGGGAGGGTGGGGGGGTGGGGGGGTCCCCAGGGGAGACAGGGGTCCAGTGTGAGACTGTGAGCAGTGAAGGGGGAATAGATGAGTGAGAGGAAGGATGGACACCGGAGTAACCACCCGCCGGGAACACCGGTGGAGCAGCTACACGGTGGCCACTGCCTCGCCGCCGTCCGGCTGCCGGGGACCGGCCAGGACCGGTCTGGTCCGCACGGGGGCCTCGCTCCCCAGGACGCGGGCGGCAGGGCTGCAGGGGGGCGGGTGGGGGGCGGGCGGGCGGCCTGCGGGCGGCGGGGGGAGGAGCTGGGTGTTGCCCGTCCCTCCCTGGCACTCTCTCCACACGCGTCTGTTTAGTGATGAGAGGCAGGTGTGGGGACACCCCCCCAGCCTGGCAAATCCAACCCAACCCAACCCGGCCCGGCCCGACCCGACCCAACCCAGTCTGACCCAACCCAACCCAACCCAACCCAACCCAACCGGCGTGCAGTCTGAGGTTAGAAACATGGATGAGAGAGAAACACCCATCAGCCGCCTCCTGCACGCCCCCCACTGGGGATGTGCCTGCAACCAAGGTCCATGCCCTTGACTGAAATGGGACCTGGGACCCCTCAGTCCCCAGGCTGATGCTCTATCCACTGAGCTACACCGGTTTCAGCAAGAATATATTTTAAAAACAAATAAATAAGGCGAGCAGGGCGGTGACGCCCTGTGTCCTGAGGAGGTTGAGCTAAGCTTCCACCCAGGCCTGGTCTCGGTGCCTCGACCGCCCTCCCCCTGCCCTCCGAAACGCACCTCCCCGGTCGCACCGGATTTCCTGGTGCACCCAGGGCCCCCGAGCCGCCTGCAGCAAGCACCCCCCCCCCACCAGGGCCAGGTCGGGGCGGCCAGGCCTGCTGTCGGGTGGGGGACACCCCGGCCCCGCCCCCTGCCCGCTGGCAGAGGAGCGAAGCAGGTGACGCGTCCGAGGCTGCGAAACCACGTCCGTCCGTCCTGGCCGCTCATCAAACCGCCGTCCACAGCCACACGTGGCCGCCGGCTTCCTGTCTCCTAGCAACGGAACCCAGGGCTCTGCTCCCCCCCCCTCCACCCCCTCCCCGTTTCCTTCCCGGCACCTGCCCGGCCCCTGCCCGGCCCCTGCCCGGCCCCGGAGCCACCAGCCACCCTCGCCGCGGGGCCGCGTCCCGGCTGGGGCTTTGCAGAGACCTGGCTGACCCCGTCTGCTGACCAGAGGCCGGTCTCGCTTCCGTCCAGCCCAGCGGTTCTCAACCTGTGGGTCTCGGCCCCTTTGGGGGTTGAATGACCCTTTCGCAGGGGTCGCCTGAGACCATGGGAAAATGCAGGTATTTACATCACGATGCGTCACAGCAGCAACATGTCATGGTTTGGGGGTCACCACCCCATGAGGAACTGTGTGCAAGGGTCGCGGCCTCAGGAAGGTGGAGAACCGCTGCTCCAGGCCCTCGCCTCCGCCCTCCTGGGTTCTGGGTCCTGCACCCTCCTGGATCCGGTCCTCAGGTCCCGGCTCTTCCCCGTCCTCATCTCTGCGGGGGGTTCAGTCCCCGGGGGGGGGGGGGGGGGCAGCCAGCACCCGGCTTCTCCCCAACAGCCTGGCTGGCTCCCCTCCAGCAGCGCCTGTGCCTCCTCCCGGCCACTGCGGCCGGCTGGTGAGAACCGGTCGTAGCCAGAACCCCGCTGAGCCCTGGAACCAGAGGCCCCCTCAGTCCCTGGCCCGGCTCCTCCTCACCCCCGCGCCCCCCGTGACCTCTGACCCTGGCCGCCTGCAGCAGGAGCCTGTGAGGTGGTGGCCGCAGACCCCTCTCCCCCAGGGTCCCCCTCACTCACTGTCCCTCAGGGACCCTGCTCCTGGCGGGACCCCACACGCCCCGCCCACACGCTGCCCAGCCGCCCGGTGGTCCCCGTACCCTGAGGCCCCGCACGGCCTCCGGCCCGGCCTGAGATCTGTTCTCTCAGCCTCACACGGGCCTGGGCTCCGGGATGGAGTCCGTGGGCGCCACGCCCCCCAGCCCCGGAGCGCCCTCCCCCGCCGGCAGGGGCTGGGAGGGAGCGCAGCTTTAATGGGACAGAAATAGAACCTTCAGGAAAAATCAGCCGCTCGCCAGCGCGCTACAGCGGGCTCCTGGCCCTCAGCCGGCTCCTCGGCCTCAGCCTGCAGGGGGGGGCGTGTGCAGCCCGTGTGTGGGCATGCAACCTGAGTGTGCGTGCATGCAACCTATGGGTGTGCACGCAGCGTGTGTGCAACCTGTGTGTGCGTGCATGCAACACATGTCGTATACACACACACAGGCTGCACGCAGCCTATGTGTGGGCGTGCAGCCTGTGTGTGTATACGACATGTGTGTGTGCATGCAGCCTGTGTGTGAGCGTGTGGCCTGTGTGTGCGCATGCAAACTATGTGTATGCATGCAACATGGGTGTGTGTGCAGCCTATGTGTGTGCATGAAACCTGTGTGTGTAGGCAGGCAGCCTGTGTGTGTGCAGGCAGCCTGTGTGTGTATACAGCATGTGTGGTGGACACGTATGGGTGTGGTGTGTATGTGTAGGGTGTGTGGTGTGTGTGTAGGGTGTGTGTATGTGTATGTGTGTGTGTGGTGTGTGATGGATGTGTATGGCGTGTACATATTTATGAGTGGCGTATGTATGCAGTGTGATGTGTATGTGGGGTTCACGCACGTGTGTGTGGGGTGTGTGTATTCTATGTACACACGTATGTGTGCGTGGGGGGTATTCAGTGTGGGGGAGCTGTCCCCACACGCCCTCAGCAGGGGGAGCGGCTGGCAGCGCTTGGCGGGGAGCGGAGGGGAGGGAGGGGTGCAGGCTGTGGGCGCCGTGGCTCCTCCCGGACGCGTCACCCGCAGGCCTCTGTGGCTCCCGGAGAGGATCCGGCTCCCTGGGGTCTCCCCACCACGTGAGAGGCAGGGGGAGGGGGGAGGGGGAGAGAGAGGCAGGGGGGATAGGGATGGGAGTGGGTGGGGATGATGGGGGAGGGGGCACTGCCCTGACCAGAGGCGCCCCCCGCCCTGGGCTCCGGGCAGACAGGAGCGGGTTCGCGGTGCGGGTCTGGGAGGCGGTACCGGGTCCTGGTGCGGGAACCCCCGCAGAGGGGCCGCCCTGGACCGGCGCGGAGGCACCTGCTATCTGGGGTGATGGGCACGGAGCCGCCCCCTGAGGCCCAGCCCCTGCCTGGCCCAGCGGTGCTCCCCGCGGCCTGGGGCTCCGCCACGGGGTGTCCCTGGGGGAGGACCCCCTCCCCGGAGCCTAGACTCGGGGCAACTCCGGCGCCTCCCCAGCCCCAGGCGAGCCCCGGGGACCAGGCTTAGAAGGCCGAGAGGGTGGGGGCATCACGGGGGAGCCCAGGTCCCCAAACTCCCGCTGCCGGGGGCGGGGAGAGGGGGGTCCAGCCTCCCCTCGAGGTGCCCAGGCGGGGGGGGGGGGGCAGGGACTCTCTGTCCCCCTCCAGAGGCGCGGCTGGGCCCCCCGCCCCGCCCCGGGGCCCCCCCACCCCGCGCCCCTCGCGGCTCAGGCACCCGCAACCCCCCCACACACACAGACACACACAGACACACACCCGCACATACACCCGCACACACACACACGCACAGACACACACACACAGACACACACACCCGCACACACAGACACACATAGACACACACACACACGCACAGACACACACACACGCACACACACACACGCGCGCACACAGACACCCGCACACCCGCACACACACACACACACACACTCACACGCACGCACGCAAGGGGCGCGCTCCCCGCGCCGGCAGCCGCTCAGCTGGGCCCGGAGCGCGCGGGCGTGCGCGGCGCGGCGGGTGCGGGCGCGGAGGCGGCGCGGGGGGAGGGCGCGGGGCGCGCGGGGCCGGAGCCGGGAGCGGCGGCGGCGGCGGCGGCGGAGAAGGAGGAGGAAAAGGCGGCGGAGGAGGAAAAGACGGAGGAGGAGGAGGATGGCGCGCGCGGGGCCCGCACGTGGCGGCGGGCGCGGGGCGGCGGGCAGGCCGGGCCGCTGAGACGCTGAGCCCCCGCGGCCCCCATGGCGCCCTCGGCCCGCGCCCGCCGCGCGCAGGAGGCCGCCCTGCCCGGCGCGCCCCCAACTTTGTGGGCGCTGGTGCTGCTGGCCGGCCTGCTGGTCGCCTACTGCAGTGAGTACGCGCCGGGGGGACGCGGGGTTCTGGGGGCCGGGGGCCGGGTTCTGGGGGGCC
>PVJN01029352.1:0-26507 GCA_004026805.1 Lasiurus borealis | reverse complement strand
ATGGGCCCTATTGGGAGAGGTGCCTGTCTGTATTTGGCTGTCAAAGCAAGTTTGGGGAATTATCTTCTGTCCCCAGACTACATGAACCAAGTCAGACTAAATTTTACTTTTGCACATAGAGAGCTGAATTGCGCTGTATGACTTTGGAAGCAGGACTCAGAAGCCAGCATCGAGTCAGAGAAGACCTGGCCCTCATACAAGTGTACCGCCTCCTGTCAGCTGCCCCTCCCTGGCCTTGTGGGGAGCCAATCTCTTTGCATCACCAATGTGCTCCTACCCTTGGATGCTTGAGGGGTCCATTTGATGTGCTCAGAGACCAGGCTTGTGATCAAGGGTGCCCTGGACTCTGGGTTGGAATAACTACTGACCACTGTGGCCAGTCTCTGCCAGCTGAGAGAGGAGCCCTAGGTTTTGTTTCTCATCTAAAGCTTACCTGTCCTGTAGATAGAAGGGGCCCAGCTGTATTTCCTTCTCCCAGAGACATGAACCTCTCAAGCTACACCCTGTTCTCTTTCTTGCTTAGGCATTCCTCTTCCTTGGGACAGCATAAGGATGGGAGCTTCCTAAGTCAAACTCCAAAATGATCACTCCCCATTCTGGACCCCTCTTTACTTGCTTACCAGGCAGCATGTTCAGGGGGGAAATGTGTCCTCTAAAGTCTTCATATTTGAGATTCATGGTGGTTACCGCAAGAAGGGTCATTACTTCAGGGCCATTCATGCAAAATCAGTGCAATTTTCATTTTTAAAAAATCAATAGTTTTGACTATGTAAACAATTTAATGTTTGAAAAGTAGGCATAGGATCAATTAGAGAAATATTTAAATCTTTTGACCAAGAACTAATATTTTTTTTATATATAAGAACTCCTGTAAAACAATGGGGAAAACATGATCACCTAAGAAAAGGAACAGAACATCCCCCTTAAAAAGAAGAAATGCAAATAGCTAGTATGCTTATGGGGGGAGGGGGAAGTGATCATTCACAAAATACTTAAAAATGAAAATGTAAGCCATTGTGCTTTAAAAAAACTATTAAATTGATAATAAGCTCATGGGCTGGTGGGTTGAAATTCTGGCCCTCTTACAGACTGACTGTGTCTTTGGGAAATGAAATTTAGTAAACCTCAGTTTCCTCATCTGTAAATTGGGCATGACATTAGTACCTTCTTAGGATTGTAGTGAGAATTGAAAATTATATCAATGAACAGCACTTGGTACAGTGCTTGGAAAGGACAGCTCTTATCAGTGTTAGTGGTTAGGGTTAGAAATAATAAAATGAGAATACACTGCTGGTGGGATGCATTCCTACCAGCAAGAGATTTGGCCTTAGACATTAGGAGCCCACACTTCTGGAAATTTATCCTAAGGAAATAGAGATATGGATAAGGTCCATAATAGCATTCTTTGATAACGAAGATTTTGAAACAAGTGAAAATAATTTAAATTATGATAAATTTATGTAATAGAATACATTTATATAATAGAATAGAATAAATTTACGTAATAGAATAGATAAGTCTGTGTAATAGAAATAGCACTTATATAATAGAATGTTTTAGGTTGGGATTTTTCAAATTTTATGCAAAATTTTTCAAAATAAATCTTCCTCAGTGATGTAAACAAATAAAATATATATAAATTAAACTTCAAATGGTGGGGGTGGGGCAGAAGGTTACCTGTGGAGCTCTACAAACAAGGCCCTGTCTCCCCTCTATGACTCACTCCTATGGAAGCTGCTGAAAGAGGTTCTGAGACTCCCAGACTTTTATTTTTATATTTTACTAGAGGCCTGATGCATAAAATTTGTGTAAAAGTAGGTCTTCCTTCCCCCTGCTACCAGCACCAGCTTCCCTCTGGCACCTGGGACCTGGGCTTCCCTCACAGCCCCAGCTTTGTCTGGAAGGTCATCAGAAAGGATATCTAGTCTAATTAGCATATCATGCTTTTATTATTATTGATCTTTATTGTTGAGAGTTTACAGATGTCTCCCCTCTGCCCTTATTCCTCCTTGCCCACCCAACCCAGTTCCCACCCAACTTCAGACTTTCACCACCCTGTTGTCTGTGGGTTTTGCATATATGCACATAAGTTCTTTGGCTAATCTCTTCCTGCCTCCCCTCACCCTGTCTCCCCCACCCCCCACCCCAAACACACACACTCTGAGATTTGTCAGTCTGTTCCTTGTTTCCATACTTCTGTTTCTATTTTATTCATCAGTTTATTGTGTTCATTAGATTCCATATATAAATGAGATCATATTTGACTTTCTCCTACTGGCTTATTTCACTTATAATAGTCATCTTACATCCCTCCTTGTTGTCTAAAAGGGAATAGATCCTTTCTCTTTTACTGCTGCATAGTATGCCATTGAGTAAATGTACTACAGGTGTTTTTTGTTTTTTTAATCCATTCATATACTGATAGGCACTTGGTCTGTTTTCAGATCTTAGCTATTGTAAATTATGCTGCTATAGGGGTGCATATGTTCTTTCTGATTGGTGTTTTAGTATTCTTAGAATATATTCCTAGAAGTGGGATTACTGGGTCAAATAGCAGTTCCATTTTACATTTTTTTGAGGAAACACCATACTGTTTTCCATAGAGAATGCACCAATCTGCATTCCCACTAGCAGTGTACTCAGGTTCCCTTTTCTCTGCATCCTCACAGTACTTGTTGTTTGTTGATTTATTTCTGTTTCAGTTTTTCCTCTGGATGCAGGGCTATCCCCTCAATCTGTATTGTTGCTCTCTCCTCACCTGCATACTGTGTTAGATCTTCTTTCTTCTGCATCCACATTTTCTTTTTTTTTTTACTCTTTTGTTTTAGTGAAAAAAAGATGTGAGATACAGTTTTTGAGATTACATGCCTAAAATTGTATTTATTCTATTTTCATATGATTTATAGTTTGGCTGGGTATAAAATTCACACCCAAACATTATTTTCCAGAATTTGAGGATAATTTCCACTGTATTCTAACTTTAAATCTTGTAAGAGATTTATGTCATTTATATTCCTAGTTGGTTTTGTCTGTTGTTAGAATCTTCTCTTCAAAGTTATGTTTTGAAATGCCAGGTTTATTTGCCTCAAGGTAAATTTTTCTCTTCATGATGCTAGGTACTAGGTGGACACTTCAATCTGGAGACAACTTCTTTTGTTTGTGGCAAATTTTCCCAATAGAGGGAGGATGGAGAGAGGGGGAATGAGAGAGAGAGAAAGAGAGAGAGAGAGAGAGAGAGAGAGAGAGAGAGAGAGAGAAACATCGATGTAAAAAAGAGACACATTGATTGATTGCCTTCCCACTTGGCCCCAACCAGGGCCAGGGATGAAGCTGCAGCTGAGGTATGTGTCCTTGACTGGGAATCCAACTCTCAACCCTTTGGTCCATGGGCCCACACTCTAACCACTTAGACAAACTGGCCAGGGCTGTTGTTTTTTTAAAAATTGATTTGAGAGAGAGCAAGGGAGAGAGAGAAAAAAAACATTGGTTTGTTGCCTCCTGTATGCACCAGACCAGAGATGGAACTTGCAACCTAGCTATGTGCCCTGACCAAAAATCAAACTCACAACCTTTTAGTGAATGGAAGGATGCTCCAACCAACTGAGTGACCTGGTGAGGGCTCTCCACTGAGTTTTTTAATGGACTGTTATACCTCCTGGATTAATCCTCTAATTTTCTTACCTCTTTTCTATTTTCCATCTCTTTGACTTTTTGCTTGGCTTTCTGGGAAATGTCCTTTATCTTTAAATAAGGGCTTTAATTTTTTATTGCATCCTATATTATTTCATGAATAAGGAAGCATTATGGTATCTTTGAAATGTGCTTTTCTATATACCATCTGTATTTTCGTTGAAGTCCTCCTTATCTGTTTACTTGTTTTGGTCTTTCTTTCATGTTGACACTTTTTTCTGATGTCTGTGCCCATTACCTTCTGTACTTGGACACTGCTTATTACTGAGTGTACTTCACTATTGGACTATTGCATGGATGACTAGCTGGCTTATTCTTTTGGAATCCATAGCCTTGATTTGTTTCTTCAAAGAATCATGTTCCGATCTCCTGCCTTGAGTCAGAGGGGGAGAAACTTGGGTGTCAGAGTCTTGGAGTTAGCTGGAAAAGACAACTGCTAACTCCCATTGATAATCACACAGTCCTTAGAAAATCACAGATATGTCGCTAGTTGTCTAAACAGGCTATCACCACATACCCACCTCTGTGCCTAGCATCCCCATGTCCAGGGCCTCGCTGGTTCAGTGTCTCAGGGGAACATAAATATTGCCCCCTGTGGAGACTTAGCTGTAAAAGTTTAGAATGAAGACAACTTGAGGGTCTAGCAGCTGAAGTTTACATACAGATTTTCAACCAACCCCACTTTTCATGCTCACATCTTAATCTCACCTTTCTTAATACCTGGTTCTTTCCAGGTACTGATTCTTTCTGAGTTTGCTTGAGTGCCTAGATTTGACCTATATCCACTCCACTAGATAATTGAGATTCTTCCATCTGTTTTCTGTCTTCATGTTATGACTTGGGATTACAGATACATCCTAGTTTTATTGAAAATAGTGACAGAGCTTTTGTTTTTTTGTATTCTTTGCTTTTGGAGTGCTGTTGAGAGAAGGGGAAGAAATGTCTTCACATCACCATTTAAATCTCTAAGTCTCTGCCTTGGTTTTTAATATAACTGTAATTATATTTTTGGTTTTCTGTATCCTCTAAATTTTCTGCAATGAACACATATTACTTTAATAATAGTAAAAAAAAAAAAGTGCGCCCACACACACACAAAGTTATTGAAGGCATGGCACACTAGATCCTGCATGTTCTTCTTCTCTCGCTGAGCCAGTTGGGCTCCTGAAGCCCCTGATCTTTCATACCTCAGCTTCCTGACACTATGCAGCCATCCCTGTGGCTTCAAGCATTTGCCATAGAGTACCACACCCTCCTTGTCAAGGAGCACAATCTAGGTTTCCTCATCTCTGAGCCAGGGCTGGTTATGGAGTAGCCATTTCAACCATGCATGGTGTGGATCTCTTCATACATTCAAATGGTTATGCCTTCAAAACCACAGCAATTTTTATAAAAAGAGAATTCTGTGTGTGTGTGTGTGTGTGTGTGTGTGTGTGTGTGTGTGTGATGCTTTGCCATGGCATCTATTGATTTCTTCCCAATGGTGCCATTGCAGTCAATAGGGGGTGGGCATTATCTGGGACTTTTCCATGACTACTTCCTACAGACCTATATACTCCCTCCGCTTGGACAACATGAGTGGCCCTTGGGAAGCAGGCACACTGGGATTTCAAACACAATTGAACTTTACTGGCTTTACCAGATCCGAGGGAATACTGGATCCTCAGATCTAACACCACCACCACCTCCTTCTTCCCCCACCCCTCCCGACCTCCACAAGTTCTGGACTTATGGGGCTAACAAGAATCCAGTGAGAAATCCCAAAGCTGCAGAAATACTCCTTGTCCTTGAGCTCTCTGACAGGCTCCACCCTGGCCTGAGGATGCTGCTATTTCAGTTGTCCTGGTAAGCACAGGGATTCCAGGACAGGCGGTCCAGCAATGCTCTTTTCTTCCTCCTCTACCACTAAGATCACAGCCTTTCAGAATGACCCATAAACAGATTTTGCTGGGAATCCTATGAGAATTGATCCAGCTAATTGAGGAAACTGCTCTCTAAATTTAACGTGTCCATCATTCTCATCCAAAAGAGTAGCATTGATTTGGTGGGCTGAGACTCTGAGGTGATTCTTACTTAATCCAGCAAAAACTGCATGGGGCTTCACAGGTTTACTCATTTACACCTCACAGCTTTACTCATTTCTCAGCAATTTTGATTTTATTAAACTCAGCATTGTAAAAACCTCATAAAATAACCCTCATCAATTCTCCCCTGCTGGACTCACACATTCCCGCTCTGGAAAAGCTGCTAAGAGAACGGGCAGAAATTTCTCCTGTCGTGTTGCCACTGGCATACTTGTGTTCCCACTTGTGGATTTGTTTGTGCCTACTCTCTTTTCCAAAAAAGAGACGTGTGTGTTTGTACTCACAAATGGAAAGATATCCTCCATTAAAGTCGCATTCTACTTGGGTCATTTCCTCCACTGTGATCAGACCATCTGTCACCCCAATGTGCCACTCTGACTGGTCCATCCCAAGAGGAGCCCACACGCATATGCACGAAGACAAAGTTCCATTTGGAGACTGGATATCATCTTTAATAATAATGCCACAGCCCAGCAGCCTTTTGTTGTTGTTGTTGCTGTAGCAGGTTGTGATCGTGTGTGTGTGTGTGTGTGTGTGTGTGTGTGTTCCTGAACAGAGGCGGGGCCAGCAGCTCCCAAGCAGGTCTCAGCCAACAGCTTTTGTGAGCAGCGACTGGAAGACAGTCTCCATAGTGGCAGGGCAGCTGGGCTCCTGCCTCCTTTTCTCCTGGGCCACCTTCCATGCATTTGGAGGACAAGGCTGAGGTCTGGGCCAGCCCAGATTAAAGGGCTTTTCAGCAAAGATGAGTCCTCAGTCCTCAGCCCTCACTGCCTCTGACCAGAGGCATGTGCAACCTGGGCAATCCGTGGTCCCTCTGTCACACTGTGGCGGCACCACAATGGCCCAGCCCTGAGCAGAAAATCCAGAGCTTCTGAGGCCATTGGATTAACTCCTTTCAGAGATAATCAGGTTGTAGCCCAGGCCCTTTCTTGGGCCAGCCAGAGAGGGACAGACTCAGCCCATGATGGCTACACGACTGTCATTTCCAACCCAAACCTAAGAGCCTGCCCTCCTGCCATCCCTACTCTCCAATTCCTCACATGGCAGGGGAGGGGAGCATGATGGTGAGTCGAAAGGAGGCCATGAGAGACCTGGGCTGAGCTGGAACCGCAGCCATGTGCCAGCCTGAAGCTAGCCCTCTCTCCCATGGTCACTGCCAGCCAGAGCTCTTTGAAGCTGGATGGGACCACCCCAGGGCAAGTCAGCAAGTTCTTGGCCTGGTGCAGAAGGAGAAAACCAAACTGGCTCCACAGTCCCATCTCCATCTGCTCTGTGCCTTAGGAAGGCAAGGAGCCCAAGTCCCCAGGACAGTGGTATCAGCTGTTGGGGAAGCACCGTTGTCCAGGTGAGGCCTCGGGCCGGAAGCTGTGTTTGATCAGTGGGCTGGGGTAGTAGGTAGTTGTGTACACATTGGTCTGCTGCAGTGGGTAGAAGCTGGCTTTGTCATCAGGAATCAGGTTATTCTTGTTCAGGGTCTGTGGGAGAAGGAAGGAACAACAGAATGGGTTAAGGGACAGACGGGGTAAGCAGACAGCCAGGTTAAGGAGATCAGGAGCCAGTCAACAAAAGAACATTCCAACTGCTGATGTAGTGTCCTGTTCACAACACCATTGCTCCCTCCCAAGTGCCCAGACCAGTAAGCCCACCTTAGAGCCAGAACCATTGAACTCATCACCCTGCCCTCTGCTTCTATCGGAGGGCTCTCACCTTGAACTCCATAGGTGTGTACTTCTCATTCTTAGGGGTGCCCCCACCCTTGTAGTGCAGGTGGTTTGGTGTGGCAGGATGGACGAGTGTGGACTCCTGGGACTGGCGCTGGCAGTGCTGGCAGGACAGGTACACGGCCAAGGTCAGCAGCCCAGAGCCCAGGAAGCAGGAGATGCCCGTGGCTACCAGGTGGATGAGACTGAACCCTGGGAGAGGGAGCGGTAAGTGGTAAGGCAAGGGCCACTGTGCAGTGGACAGCCTCCCAGCTGGCTCCCAATTGGAGGCTCAGAGACATAAAGGAAGAGCTTTGAGACCAGAGCCAATGGAAACAGGACTACCTATGGCTTGGGTCAGAGGCAAGCAGAGGTTGTGCAAGTGGGTGACTTGTGACTTCTTCAGTACAGACCTGATGACAACCTCCTAGATGGGGCATGAAGGAAATTGCCCAGAGCCCCCTCCACATGGTCTGAAGCAGTGGGGAACCTCCACAAGGTTTGTCTATCTGGAGTGGGAGGTGGAGAGGTTCCAAATTTAAAGTAAGGTGTGTCCCCTCCCAGAAGAGGAGGGGTAGAGGACAGTATTATAAAGGTGTGTGTGTGTGTGGCTGGGGAGGGGTGGGCAGGTTTCTTTTACCTTCACAGTCGGTGGCCTCCTCCACACTGGAGGCAGGCAGGATCACTGCAGGAAGACAAGCAAAGAGGGTGTTGGGGCGGGTGGAGGGCGGGGGCAGCGGGGTCCCTCTGGGACTAGGTGTGTCTCTAAGAGGACCCCTGGGTCAGCACGGAGCTGTGGGATGGCGCCTGGGGCTGCCTGCCTCCCACCCTGAGGTTCTATCCTGCACCCCCCGGGGTATATGCTTCAGAAAGGGAAGGAAGCTGGGGCTCAGTGGGAAATATCGGTGGGAAGAGGCTGGCTGGCAGACCCACCGGGAATCTCACTGTAAGGACAGGGGCGGCTCTGGCTGCTGTTGCCCGCACAGGTGCCGGGCCCCGGGACCAGGTCCTCACAGTGCCGACTGCGGGCTTGGACTCCATCCTCGGTGCATGCGCTCCACTCGGACCACAGTGACCAGCCTTCTGTGGGTTGTGGGTTGGGACGAGGTTAACTGCCCCAGCACCCTCTGGTGGGGACTAGGGGGCTCCATGGCGCTCCCCAGCCCGGGCCAGGTGTACTCAGTACCTGGGCAGGCCTGCGTAGCACACTGTGCCTCCTCCGTGTGCAGCCCCAGGCAGATGTCCTCGCCTGGGGAGGGCGCGGGGCTGGTGCAGGACCGTGTGCGCTGATAGTGGCCACCACCGCAGGAGGCTGAGCATGGGGACCAGGAGGTCCAGCAGGACCAGGCGCCCCGCACTACAAGGGGATGGGGTGAATGAGGGGAGCTGCCGGAGCAGGCAGGGCCCCGAGGCCGTTTTCCATTCCTTCCCAGGCAAGGCCCCTTCTGCCCTGGGGGCCACACAGACCTCGACACCCGCTCCAGCCCGAATCCCACAGCTCACTGCAGGGAGAGAGCCCCCCCCCGCCCTGTCAGGGGTGGCAGGGGGAAAGGCAGGGTGCAGAGGAGTCATCGAAAACCAGCTCAAAACAAGCTCCTCCTCTGGCTAACCCACTGGAGGACAGAGAAAAGGGACAGGAAGGTGAGGGAAGCTCTGCTCTGTGGGCTTGAGCTGAGTCCTTACTCAGGACTATGGCTCTGGGGCCCTTGTACACATACATGGCAGGGAGAAGAGGTCACCTGAGCATGAGCTGTGGCCTGGGAGTGCAGGTGGAGGTGTCCCAGAATTACGAAGCACAGGGTTGTTACCTGGACAAGCCTGGGGGTTGCAGTCCTGGTACTCAGCGGCGTCCCCCACGCAGGGCAGGCCCCCGTTGCGGGGCTCGGGGTTTGTGCAGGTCCTCTTGCGCACGTGGAAGCCCAGCTCGCAGTCTCGGGAGCAGGACGACCAGGGGCCCCAGGAGGCCCAGCCCCCGCTCACCACGTGCTGGGCGGCGCCCCCGCTGCGCAGGAGATCCTCCACCAGGGCTGAGGGTGGAGGGACGGGGCTCAGCCACCCCGAGCTCAGCTCCGGCTCCCAGCCACGCCCGCCCCGCCCCGCCCCGCCCCGGGCCACGCCCCCGCCTCCTCGCTCTGCGCCCCAAGGAGGCTGGTGGGGAGGGTAGGACGGGGCGCGGGGCTGTACCGTCTGTGTCACAGGTTCCCGCGCTGTCTGCGGGGCAGGTCCGGGTCTCCGTCCTCCTCCTGCCGAACTGCAGGCCGTGGGGGTCGGGCAGGGGCGCGCGGCACGTGAAGCGGAATCGCTGCTCCTGGCGCGCCCCGCCCTGGGTCACGTTCACGGGCAGCCAGGGCGTCCAGGGCGTGTTGCGCCGCACTTCGGGGCAGCCCTCCGGGTTGCACGTCTTGAATTCCTTAGGGGACAGGTGCTGGGGCTGTTTCCTAGCCCGGCAGCGCCCAGGCCTGCCCCCGCGGTCCCGCCCGCCCCCCCCCCTCCGGTGGGGTACAGATTCCGAGCCCAGCCCGGCCCTCACCACGCCGCAGCCGGGGCAGGAGTTGCCGTTCTCGCAGGCCCGGCGCCGCGACTGCACGCCGCCCCCACAGTTGCTGCTACACTTGCTCCAGGAGCCCCAGGATGCCCAGAAGATGGGTACTGGGCAGGGCGTGTTCTCGTTACAGAACCTGAGGGGCACGAAGGGAGGGGTTCAGCCCTCTGGGGAGCAAGCGCCTCCTTCCCTACCGAGAGGCACTGGGAGTGCAAACTAGGAAGGATGAGAGTCCACCTGATCACCTGGAAAACCCCAGCCGCTTTCTACAAGGCTGGGAAAGTCTGGGGCCTCAGGGCTAGCTTCTCAGAACCCCCCCAAGCACAGACGAGCTCACCGCTCCTCCCGGCTCTTGCCCACGCAGATGCGGCCCCCGTGGCGGGGAGCAGGGTTGCTGCAACTTCGCTGGCGGACCTGGAATCCTATCCCACAGGTGGTGCTGCACAGGGCCCATGACGACCACGTGGTCCACGCCCCATTCCTGGCCGGGTGGGAGGAGACAGAGACAGATGACCTCTGAGCCCTAGCTTCTCTGATCTAGTCTACATCCGGGCAGATGGACTTGTTGTTGTCAGGAAGTGCCAGACAGTGATTCATTCATCATTCATTCATTCATCCATCCTTCCATCCATCCATCTATCATCAAACATGTGTTGAGAGCCTTCTTGCACATATCAGACTGTGCTCAGGGCTAGGACATGGCTTCTAGTCACAGGGACAAAAAGACACATTCTCTAGAAACGGCCCCTATCACCTTTCCAATCTGCAACCTCGGTTTCAACCTTCTTGGTTAGCCAACCTTTGCACTCAGACCCATGCTCGACCACCACTCTCCTGCTCGACCACCACAAGGGCTCCAACCTTAGACACCGCTCACTCCTGTCCCCTTTGACTCCAGTTTTTAAATTTTGGCTCTGCCACTTACTGGCTGTATAAGCCTGGGCAAGTGACTAAAACCTTATGCTAATCTTTAAAGTAAGGATAATGATTGTATTCCTACCACCATCAGGTTCTTGCGACAGTTAAAATAATAAATGTACTACTTAAGTTATTTTACGAGGGTCCAGAATTGTGGGTTACTTGTTATAACCACTTTATGAGGTCTCCAAGTACTAGGCAGTGTGCAGGCACTTGATATATATATCACGTCCTATAAGCCTCTCAACCCTTGGGGTGGGAGTGTTGACCCCCCACTTAAAGAAGTTCAGAGTGATTAGGTGGCTTGGCCAAGATCACACCTCCAGACAGTGGCAATCCAGGACTGGCACCAGGTCTGCCTGCCTTACAACATCATCCCATGCTGCCCCTCATGTTTGGGACAGTAATGTCTATTAAGGCTAAGGTCTGTCTAGGGTGATTCCCAAGTCTGTCCAGTCTTCCTCTTTGTATCAAGAGTTTTCACAAGGCAGAACTTCCCTCCCACAAAAGTGGAAGCTCTCCCAATGCTCGTGTGTCTTGCCTCAGACTTTAGCTACCTGTCCAGTTGCCTGTAAAGCCCTGAAGTGGTTTTTACCCTTTTAGTGCCAATATCTGGCTAGGGATGCCCCACTCCAGGTTAAGACAGTAGCCATGCAAACCCTGTAGCCACACATACCTAGAACAGTTGGCAATGTGGATGGCTGGCCCCAGGCAGTCTTGGCCCCCACAGCGGGGTTGAGGGGTATCACAGGCTCGGGCCCGACACAAGCAAGAACCTGAGTTGTCCCCATCTAAGTGCTCACATGGTTGCCACGGTGACCACGGGCCGAAACCCCCATCCTGAGTCACATTCCGAACCTGCAGACACACATCAAAGGAGCAGGGGGAGAGAGGGCAGTCACAGAAGGCAGGGGTAGGGAAGGCAGGAGGTCCTAGGGTGTATGGGGATTCTACTGGGGAGTCAGGTCCTAGGTAGGGGGGATGAGGGGATTCTCACAGGACATGCTGTGATGTTCTGGGTCCAGAGGCTCATGTTGGAGCTGTCCTCAAGAGTGCTGCAACGTTGCTGCTTCCCGTCCCAGCCGCAGTACGGGTCCCGTGCCCCCAGGCATGCCCTGCCAGACAGAGGACCGGAGACTAAGCCCACTGGCCTCCCAGCCTCACTGCATCCCAAGAATACACCTGGCCACTCCCCTCTGGGCACCTCTGCCCATCCAGTTGCCCTCCACAATGATAAGTTCATTGAACACTTACTGTTTGCCAGGCATCATTTTAAGTGCTTTACAAGCATGGACAAATTTAATACAACAACCCAATAATGAAGGCACTGGTATTATCCTCCTGGAGTCTGCAGAGGGACTTTCCATTGGCCAGTGGGGCCAGGGATGTCGAGGGCTAAAGGGTATACTAAAGAGTCAAGAGGTTGCCCCTGTTGGTATCTCCTTGAAGCTTCAGGGAGAGTCACCTGTCAAGCGAATTCTTTATTTTTAGTGAATTCAATAGACCATGCCTCTAGACCAGGCTCCAGAGAGAAAAGAGGTTTTATAAGAGGCCTTCTAGAAAAGAGAGTGGGGCTTCCCTTGTCCCCAGTGGAGGTCAAAGAAGACAATGCTGTCCTTTGTCCCAGCAACCCTTTACCTTGTATAAGGGACGTGGGTTTGGGGTTTTAGTGTGTGATGGCCTTGCTGGCGCCCAGTAAGCATACTCTGGCCCACCTGGGAATGCAGAACACTCATCTGTTGCTCAAGAATCTGTTTCCACTTTATTCACTCAAGCACAACTTGTATAAATTGTACAGTGTAAGTGGACTCATATTTTCATCTAGGACCAATGGTTTCATTGGGGGGTGTTTCACAAGCAGAATGCATCAAATTAGACATTATGGGACTAAACACATGTGTAAGCCTAGCCCCAGCAACCTGTGGTTTTAAGATTCTTCTCACGTGCTGACATTTGGACCAAATTGACTGCTAGCAAATTCAACCAGTTAGAATTCAATAAAACCCACTCCTGAGTGTATTTCCCTCAGCTCGCCGAAAGGGATACCAAACTCTAGAAGTAGCTGAAACTGCACTTAATAAACAACGTAAATTAAAAATTTAAAGAAGAACTAGCCACAATGAGTGCTTATTAATAATAATAAAGATGCTATTTATCAAAAACATATGTCTGCCAATAGAGAAAATGACTAAGAGCAGCACATTTGAGTTGGCTTGCACAAGATCAAAGCAGAAGATTCAGGAGGAATGCAATTGCCTCCTGCTACTTCTTCCATCTAGGCCTAGCCAGTTCTAGAACAGTGGTTTCCAGTCTTAATTGCACATCAAAATCTCCTGGGAATCTTTTAAGAACCTTAAGCAAGCAAACAAACAACAACCCTGCCTTGTACCTGGGCCTTTGGACTGGAGTAGGTCCAGGCCCTGGGATCTTTCAAATACTTCCCAGGTGGTTCTAATGAATAGCATGGCTGAGAACTGCTGTTCCAGGGCCGCTTTTGTCAACATTCCAAAGCCCAGAGATAAAGTGCCCTGTCTCTCCAACCCAGGACGGAACAAGAAAGGAGTGAAGAGAAACCTCAGAGTAGATGCAACCCCAACCCCCTCCCTCCTCTGCCATCAGGATCCCTCACCCTCTCTGCCTTTCCTATTACAAGGGCACTCCTGCCCTGTTCTGGCCCTGGCTCTGGCAGCCTGGGGAGGCCTGCAAGACCGAGCTGGGGCTAGTGCCTGAGCTCTCTTATCTACATTCACTGCTTTTGCCAAACGAAGCTCCAAAGCTTACAGGGCAGTGAATGCTCTTAAGAAAATTAAAGCTCCAAGCAGGGAAGAGTGAAACTGTGTCTGACTGTAGGTTTGGGTGGCAGTTTAGATTTGTGTGTGTGTGTGTGTGTGTGTGTGTGTGTGTGTTTGTGTGTGTGTGTTTAAAGCAGCCATTAGGCCAATAATGTATCACCATGTTGTTGTGGGGTTATTTTTTACTTCAATATCTCAAGCAGCCGTTATAGAAGGGAACAGGCTCATCCCATGGGCTCAGAGATGGATGGTGGAGGTGGCAAGCAGGCAGTTTCCAGCACAGTAGCAAGGCTCTAAATGGGAGCTGTCCAAGGTAGCAATGGTGTCCAGGAGCTTGGGAGCAAGTGGCTGTTACTTAAGCTAGCAGCAGAGGGGAGGAGTGGGGGAGGGAGTTCAGGAGGAGACACTCTCTGAGTTTTCTTCCTGAAGGAGCTGAGGTAGAGGCCACGCAGCCTGATCGGCAAGCTGGAAGGAGGAAGGGGTGGGTCATGCATAAACACCTGCTTCGTAGAGCCAAGTCAGCATCATTCCCTGCTCCTCCTCTTGTGAGCCTTGGTCTCTCCCTGGCCAGGCTAGGGTTCTGGTTGTGCCCCGACAGAACCTATATTTTCCCGAGTGAAAGGAGAGGGTTGGACACAAACCCCCAGATTCTGGGCAGAGGAGGGGGTCTGAAGGCACTTCTGCTTACCCACCCTCATCCTCCTGCCAGCTTTGAAAGGAATGAGGAAAACACATGAAATGCCTATCTTAGGATAAAACTCTGACAACCCATCCATATTGCACAAATTCTGATGTACATTGTATGATAGACAGTTTGGCTTCCAGACTCTCAGGGTGCACAGCTTGGTGGCTGCACGGGTTTACTCCTGTCAGTTGATTAACTTTGCAATAAGAAACCTCACATTTTCCATTTTTACATCCACCAAGAGGTTTATGGCAGGGTTTTCAGTGAACACACAAATGCCCCTTATCCCGAGCTTAGGAAGCCAAACAGGATGAAAGTTTCAGACTCCCAACTGACCTCTTTCGAACTTGCTGTGCCACCTGGCCACGCTATGCAACCTCCCTGTCCCTCCTCTGCAGCACTGTGTGGGTGGGGACCTGTCCCCGCAGCGGCTTTCTCCCTCTCTTCCACTGCAGACCCCATTACTTCAGATGTGGCCACAGCCACATTAGCTCATGCTGGCCGACCATCTGCCCTACGACAGTGCTGCCTGCCACTCTCTGATTGATCTTCATAAAACACCCATTCACTCTGTCACTCCCCAGCTCTAAGACCACTTCAGTGCCCACAGCATTCTCAGTTGGCCTCAATCCACTTTCCAGCCCCATTCCTCACTCCCTCCTGCACCAACCTCCTTTCAGGCCAAATCAAGAATGATCAGTCATGTGTGAAAAGCCAGTTTATGCCTTGGGTGGGGCGTGGCCCCTGGTGGAATATAAAAAATACTGGGACACTGAGTTTACCTTCAAAGCTTTACAACATCTTAAAGTACAAGGCATGTGTGAAAAGTTTAATAACAACACAAGGGTTAATGAACACAAGCAATGGGGGAAATGCCATCAGCAGGATCCTGTGGTTCACTGCCAAGCAGTACTGTCTGTATTCGAGGGTGGATATTGGAGACTTCAGAAATCCCAGGAGGCTAGAGACCCCTAAATATATATTTCTAGAGAGAAAAAGAAATAAGAACACTAGCTATCACTTATGACTCGCTGGACTGGCGCTTCATGAGTATTATTCCCAATCTTTACAATGACTCAGCCCAAATTTAACAGTATTTGCTCCATCACAATGTCACTCGATTTTCCCAATGAAAAAGCTGAAGCACAAAAGGTTAAAGAACTTGGAAGATTGTATCAATAGTAGACAATGGAGCTGAGAGGGTACCCCGGGTGTGTCCAATCCCAGCATGTGAGCCCCTCCCACTGCACCTTGTCTCTCCCACACATCAGGTACAAGCCAAGGTTTCTCTCCCCGGCCACACATGCAGAACTCCGAGGAAAATGAGAGTGTTCCAGACTTAGTTCCCCTTGCCTCGCTCCTCTCACGCTGACAGCCCTGCCAAGTGCTCTGAGCATGGGAGGCCTAAGTGAATGTCTGGTGTTTTGTTGATGGAGCCATGTGTTGGGGTTGAGGGCAGCTTGACTGCCTGCCCACTGCTACTCCCCACCCCCTTCCCCTGGTGCCACATTCAGTACTATCCAGCCTCGCCCCCTGCTCTCCAGGCCTCTGCCCAGCTCCCAGCACACCCTCCTGGGGCAGGAGGACAATCCTTGGCAGCAGGAGATGCATTTGTCTCCCAAATCTCAAGGACAGATGGGCACAGCCAGGAGGTCTCTGTGTTGCAAAGACCACAGGAGCCCGTGTGGCTATGGCCATGCCAGCTGAAGGCCGTTCTTGATTAGCTCGGAAATGAAGAGCTGCAGTCTGGGGGAGGCTCGCGTGGTGGGAGTCTGAGCTGTATCTCCGTTTGGCTTTGGAGTAAGCGTTTGTTTCCCCCTTACACGCGTGTCTCTGTTGCCAAATTAGTGAAACCGCTTGAAGCTAAGGATGGGGAACTGACCCAGGACACAGTTGGGAAGGGTATACAGGCTCCACATGGTTCTTCACCTCCATCTCACCCCACTAGGCTCCTGTGTCTCTTTGAAGGAAGGTAGAGGAGGGGAGGGGAGGGCTGACTCAAAGGTAGATCTGGGTCAAGCTTGTTGGACCACAAAGCCTGAAGTCTCCCCCTGCTCCTCTGGCCTGGACAGGAAGTTGATGAATGTGAAAGTCCACCATGTGTAGTTTCCTTTGCCCATGGCTCTCTCCCATACCTCCCATCTGTCTCCACCTCTCAAAGACAAAGGCCACTCTCTGAATAGAGGGGACAGAGAAGAAGTGTAGTGGGCTGTAACTACATGGGCCTGACACTAGGGATGACAACAGTGACGAGTGGTTTATGCTGAGTATCCCAATTAACCTCGCGAAACCCTGCCAACACCCTGCGGAGATTTTCTGATGAGGAAACCCAGGTTAAGTGACTGGTTTAAAGGCACACAGCCGGAGACTGTGCCAGGATGCCATCCTCCGGGTCCCACAGACCCCCCCAAAGCGCGATGGGCGGGGATAAACCCGCGGAGCCCCGCCGCTGGCTCGCTTACCTTTGGTTGCGGTAAGAGGCGCACCTCTCCAGCGGGACGCGCAGCACCCCGTCGCTCAGCCCCACGAAGAGCGCGCGGGCGCTGTGCAGGATGCGCAGGCTGCGCAGGGGCTCGCGGCGCCCGGGGGGCAGCACGTGCAGCTCCTCCAGGTAGCAGCCCCGGAGGCTGCGGCTCGTGGTGGACAGGGCCTTCAGGATGGTGCCCGACTCTGCAAGGGTCACGCGAGGGTGGTGGCCTTAAAAGGGCCGGGAACCTCAGGGCCCTCGCCCTCGCCCCTCCACCCCCTCCCTCACCGCGCCCAGAACCCGCGGGGCCCGGCTCACCGGTGCCGATGTAGAGCACATGGTAGAGCGTGTCCTTGGCTTGCACAAGGTCCACCACAAGGTGTGAGAAGCGCACACTGTCCTGGGTGACGCAGGGCTCGGGGGTCACCGGCTGCACCGCCTCACTCATCAGAAACAGACGCTGTGCGTCCTGCAGGCTGCGCTCGGTCAGGTTCTCATTGGGGCCCATCTCGGACAGGGTGCCGCACTGTGCGGGGAGGCGGGTCACAGGAGCGCAGCCACTGGGCTGCGCCATCTCTGTCTCCCTCCCTCCTTTGTGTAACCCAGGTGGTCACTGGCACATTCTGGTTCTTCAGTCCTCCCCCAACATCCCCGCCCAGTTGCCTGCACCCTCTTCCAGGAAGAGATGCCTCTTTGGGGACTAAGGGAAACTGAGGCTGGGAAGGTGGGGCAGGAAGGACCTGTCAGGGCTGGAGACTGTATTGTCCAAAATAACGGATTGAGTGCGGACAACAAGTGTCCTCTGATCTTATGCTGTGGCTCTAGGCTTCCCTCCCTCATATTGTGTCAGCTCTGCCTTCCTCTCCCGTGTCCCTACCTGTTCAAGTTGGTATGCCTTCCAAACCAAAACTGGCAGACGGCTACCATTTATTGAGCACCTACTACATTCCAGGCACCACATCAGGTGCTTATCAATCCTCGCACAGATCTATGAGATCAGTGGAATTATCCCTGCATGCCAGATAAAGAAAAGTGACATGCAAGGTGATGAACGGCATGCCCAAGGTCTCTCTCTCACACACGCACACACATACAAGAGGGGTAGACCTGGGTCAAGTTTGTTGGACCACAAAGCCTGAAGTGTCCCCCTGCTCCTTCTGGCCTGGACAGGAAGTTGATGGATGTGAAAGTCCACCATGTGTCCTTTGCCCATGACTCTCTCCCATACCACCCAGGATACCCAGTGCCATTGAGAGGGTTAATTTGAAACACAGGGAGATAGGGCAGGGGTCTAGTGGAAAACAAAGGCAGATGGAACATAGGCAGGGGCAGACAAGGCAGTTTGAGCCAGCCTAACCACAGGAATCAATTAAACAGAAATAACAAAGATGTTTCTGGACTTAAGGCAGGAGGCATGGGAAACCAAGGGAGGGCCTGCAGTAAACAAGATGTACAAACACACAGAAACAGAAAAAGTTCAACATAGGAACAGGAAAACAACACATAGAAACAGGGAAAGGAGGTAACCAAGATGGTGGCATAGGTAAACACCTACACTGCTGCCTCGCACAACAATTTCAAAACTACAACTAAAAGACAGAATGGACATCATCCAGAACCACAGGAAAGCTGGCTGAGTGGAAATTCTACAGCTAGAAGGAAAGAGAGGGGCTCACAGAGACCCAGAGGAGCCGCAAAAGGCTGAGGTACGGAGACGTGCGTGTGGATAGAGCAGGTGCCGGAGAACCTCGCTGGCTTTCTCTGGGAGGGAGACAGAGACTCTCAAAGGCATTGAACCCCTTATCTTACAACACTAACCCCAGATCCAGCCGAAACTCATACGGGGGGGAGGGGGGAATTTGGACTGTGAAAAGGGAGAAGTGCATGGAAATTTAGGGGAGTCACAAAAGACCAGAAGTCTGCACAGAGGACTGACTGCGGATTGTGCTGCTGGTTTTCACGAGTGGGCGGGAGACAGACCCTCCCAACTGCGCCACTTATGCCTCCACTAAATCCCAGTTTTGGGTGAAACCCTGGGGATCCAGATTCATATGGTTCCGGAGCACAGGGGAGCTGGAAAGGCAGCGGTCTAGAGGCACTACAAGAGCGGGCGAGCACACAGGGACCACTCAAGCTATTACCCAGTCACATGAGACTCAGGGCCGTGGAGGGTGGGGCTGACAGGAAGGCAAAGTGGTCCCTTAAGCCCTGAGACTCCACCCATCCCAAGCTCAACACAGAGGCTTTGGCAGTTTTGCAAGTCTGGTATCAAGGCTGAATCCAACACAGAAGTTCTCCAGGCATAGTGAAAATGCTGAGACAAGGAAAGGGATCACAAACAAAAGAAATGGAGGAAAACAAATGACTGCATATAGAGTTCAAAACCATGCTTATAAGGTTTTTCAAGAATATCCTAGAAAAGTTGGATAAAGTTAGCGAGACCCAAGAGGAGATGAAAAAGAACCAACTAGAGATGGAAAAGGACCAACTAGAAATTAAACATACACTGACTGAAATAAAAAAATATTATACAGAGACCTAATAGCAGACTAGAGGAAGGCAAGAATCAAGTCAAAAATTTGAAATATAAAGAATCAGAAAACACTCAACTGGAAAAGCAAGAAGAAAAAAGAATCCAAAAATGTGAACATAATGTAAGGAGCCTCTGGGACAGCTTCAAGCATACCAACATCAGAATTGTGGGGGTGCCAGAAGAAGGGAGAGAGCAAGATACTGAAAACCTACTTAAAGAAATAATGACTGAAAACTTCCCACACCTGGTGAAAGAAATAGACTTACAAGTCCAGGAAGCACACAGAACCCCATATAAAAGGAATCAAAAGAGGACTACACCAAGACACATCATAATTAAAATACCAAGAGCAAAAGAAAAAGATAGAATATTAAAAGCAGCAAGAGAAAAACAGTTCATTACCTACAAGGGAGCACCCATACAACTGTCAGCTGATATCTCAACAGAAATGATACAGGCCAGACGGGAATGGCAAAAAATATTCAAAGTGATGAATAGCAAGAACCTACAACCAAGAATACTCTATCCAGCAAAGCTGTCATTCAGAATTGAAGGGCAGATAAAGAGCTTACAATAAGAAAAAGCTAAAGGAGTTTATCAACTCTAAACCAGTATTATATGAAATGCTGAAAAGTACTCTTTTAGAAGAGGAAGAAGAAAAAGGTAAAAGATAAAAAATTATGAACACCAAATACATATCTATCAACAAGTGAATCTAAAAATTAAGTGAATTAAAAATTTGATCAACAGAATAAACTGGTGAATGTAATAGAATCAGGAGCACAGAAAGGGAGTAGACTGATAATTTCAGGGGGAAAGAGGTGAAGGGTGTACAGGGAGAGACAGGACAAAAATCATACAACTATGGATGAGGTCAATGGGAGGGAGATAAGGGTAGAAGGGAGGGTTGGGAGCTGGGTGGAGGGGAGCTATGGAGGGGAAAAAAGAGAAACAAATGTAATAATCTGAATAATAAAGATTTAATTTTAAAAAGATAAAAAAGAAACAGGGTAAGTTCAGGTCCATTGCTGGACAAAAACAATCGAGGAAGTCAATCAGGTGATGACACACCCTCACCACTCCTGACATTGAGACCATCCAGGCATTAGTATCCATGCAGATGGCAAGCAAATGTCAGACAAAATCCCCAAATTCTGCCAGACAGGTCTTGTGTGCTCTCCTGGTCCGACCTCCCTACCTTCCTAGAGGTGGGGTCACATTTAGAGATGGCTCATAGCAGGATCCCTTGTTGTGACCCAACCGCTCTAGCTTTCTTGTTCCACAGTCTTAGAAGTTACCACCCTCGGAGAGGACCATCGCAGACCCCCTCAGAATGGTGTAGATGAGCAGGAAAGGGCTTGGGAGTCAGCTTGTGACTGGTAGTCTGGTGGAAGGCCGTGGGTACAGAAAGGGGAAGAGAGGGGCAGAGAGGGGCAGAGAGGAGAAGCTGTACCTGGAAATTGGGGATGGGATTGGCGATGGGGAGCCAGGCAGCCCTGGGGTTCTCCTGGTAGCGAAACGGGCCGTTGAAAGCCTGGGAGATGGCACTGAGGTTGAAGGCGCAGACAGCAGAAGCAGCGATACTATTTCTGAAAGGCAAGACGTGGTGGGATGCTGCCCCCGCATAGGACTCAGCACCCTCCTTGAACCCCACAGCCAGCATCAAGGCACCACTCCAAGGCCAACTGCACACCTACGATGAGCCTGGAGCCCTCTGCATGATGGGGGGCACAGAGGAGGAACCATGGTCCCCATGCTCTGGGAACCCCCTGTGAAAGAAAGGCCAATGGTGAGAACCCTGGTGGTTCCGTGCTACCTCCTCACCCCCTTCCCTTCTCCCGTGGGAGGGTCAAATAAACCCAGCATTTTCATTTTACCCATGGCCACTGTAGGAAACATCCTATATAATAAAGAGCTAAAATGCTAATTAGAGTGGATGGCAGAATGACCTTCCAGAATGACCTTCTGGGAACGACTAGTGGGTGGGGGGAGGGCTAAGGCAGCTGGGACTACGAGGGTCGAGCCCTTCACACAAATTGCGTGCATCGGGCCTCTAGTATTTTATATTACAACTCACTATAACACACACATATGAGCACACACACTTATGCAATGAAGTTTTATGAGACAATACTTACCCTTATTAAATATATTGTACTCTGATATTTTTATTCCAGTCTATTCTGTTTTATTTATTTGTTTGTTTGTTTTAAAAGTGGGTTGCAAACCACTGATATACTGCAGCCCACAATGCCCTGAGCCATATGACCTCTAAGACCCCTTTTAGTCACAGAGTCAGGTTTCTATCAGTCTCATGTGAACAGTTCAGAGCATATATCATTACAAGTGTTTCCAGTTGCGTTCTCTGCATTTAGTCCGTCTCTCAAATGTGCCCATTTCTGCCCGGTCTCCACTGCCATCATCTCCCCTGGATGTTGCACTGTCCTCCTGGCTGGCCTCCTTGCCACTGCCTCGTCTCCTCCAATGCATTCTCCACTCAGCAGCCTGAGTGTGTGTTTCACAGCGCACATCCGAGCTAGTCTCTGGACTGCTTCAAGTCCTTCAATAATGTATTGTTCTTAGGATAAATATCAAAACCGGTAAAACCATCTACAAGGCCTGCAAGACATAATCCTCCCTCTCCTAGCCTTTCTGCCTCCTCTCCTGTCTGTCTCCTCCTCTCCCTCCAGGCTCTTGCCACTCTGGTCTGGCTCCGTTCCTCAAACATTCCTTCCTACCCAAAAGCTTTGCATGTGTGGTTCCCTTTGGCTAGACTGCTCCTCTCCGGTAGTTAATTCCTGTTTATCCTGTGGGTGTCACTTCCTACAGGAAGTCTCCCCTGACCACCACCTATGTTTAGTGGTCTCCCTGTACACTCACTGGCCTTTCCCTTTGTAGCATTTACCACAATTAAAATGGTGAGATATTAATATCACAATTACTGATAACCACCCTTTCTAGAATGTAAGCTCCGTAAGGTCTGCTCTTGCTTTGCTGGGTAGGGTTAGCAGGGCCATGGAATCCTGAGGTTAGAAGGGACTGTAAGACCCCCTCTGAGTCTCCCAGATAGGCTGCTGCAGACCCCTTCCAGAGCTGCCATCCTCTCCCTCAAGGCAGCTGTCTCTCTCTTATCACCACAACTTCTTCATGAAGCCACAACCCAGCTTTTTTTATTGCTTCGTACCTGGCCTTCATGGCAACCCAGAATACATGCTGACCACAGCAGGGGCAGCAAGTCACAAAATCCTCGGATGACCCGTGCAGAAGGCACAACAATCCCCATTGCACAGAAAGAGAAACAAGACTCAGAGAGGGACTTCCCTGAGCCCACCAGGCTGCGAGGCCAGACCAGCGCCTGTCCAGCATCCCAGGGAAGGGGTGGCAGAGGGCAGGGACTCACATATTGGTGGTGAAGACCCCGTAGATGAGGTCCTGCTCGGGCAGGTGGAAGGCACTCTGCAGCTCGTTGTAGTAGAAGGGGACCTCGCCCGGGCGGGAGCAGTTGAGCCGGGCCTTCATGAACGTGGTCCACGTGTCTTCCAGCAGGAAGCGGCCCCCCACGTCGTTCTTGCACACGCGGGCCACCCGAGAGTACACGGTGCGCCCGCAGTCATGCTCCACTGCGTTCTCTCGCAGGAAGAAGTAGGCAAACAGCCCTATATCGTATGCTGCCACAAAGTTAGGCTCTGGGAGTAGAAGAGGAACAAGGATGGGTCAGGCCAGCAGGGAGGAAGGGGGCAGAGTCGGGAGTAGTCGCCCACTTCCTTTTCCCAGATGGGCATCCTGACATCCTTCTGCCAGCCTGGAGACCTGGAGGCTCTAACTAACCCTGTTCCCACCTCCGATCCAAAGTGCAGTTAGAATAATAACTGACATGCATTACTGGGCACTCACTGTGTACCAGGACTATTGTGAACACATTATATGCATCAGCCATTTAACCCTCTTAGCCACCTAGGAGGTTAGCACCGTGATTAGCCCCAGGTGGTGGGTGAGAACACTGTGGCCCAGCAAGGTCAATGCTTGCTCAAGGCCACACAGCTAGTTAGTGGGAAAGCAGGGATTCAACTCCAAGGGGCAGGAAACTCTCCCCCAGTCAGTTTTCCCATAATCCATCACCCACATCAATTTCTAACGCTTCCTTTCTTCTGGGTACTCAGGACATCTGCAATTTCAGCCAGAGTTCATCTCCTTGGGCAAATATGCACCCTACTCTGTGCCCCTTGAAGCCAGTGTGAGCCCTTTCAGAGGTTGGGCAGGGAGGAGGACTGATGGGGGTCAGAGTGGGCTGATGGGTGAGAACCGGGGGAACCTCACCATGGGGGCCGTGTCTCCTTACCATTGAGCCACTTGGAGTTATACTGGGCAGTGCGAAGGGGCGGCCCACTGCCCAGGCTCCGGTAGATGGCAGGGTCCCGACCTGAGAAGTCGATGACTGTGGCTGCGTAGAGCTCCCCCTGGGAGGAGATGACAGCTGTGGAGTTGTGGCGAGGGTCGTAGGGGCAGCGGGCCACGCCATTGATCTTCTCCATCGTCCGACTGAGGTTCCCCACCTGGGATGGTGGGGAGATGGGGCACTTTTCCCTGAGATCCAGGGGCTGCCTGTTTTCCCACCTCAGCGTTTATTTCCCCCTGGGTCCCTGGTCTCTGTGAGCCTCTCTCTCTCCCCGCCTTCCCCTCAGTGCCCACCCCACAGTCCCTCTGCGGAAGCAGCCCTCACAGAGGAGAAGGTTGTGTCAGGAGCTCCACCTGCCTCTGGCCCCTGCACAGTAAGGTATACCAATACAATACAGCAGGCCTAGTTAAATGTGAATTTCGATGAGCAACAAATAATTTTTTTAGTATAAGTATGTCCCAATCTTTTTTTTTTATTATTTCAAAGAGGAATGGAGAAGGAGAGAGAGGTAGAAACATCAATAATGAAAGAGAATCATTGACCAGTTGCCTCCTGCACAGCCCCCACTGGGGATTGAGTCCACAATTCGGACATGTGCTCTGACCAGGAACTGAATTGAACCGTGACCTCCTGGCTCTAGGTTGACACTCAACCACTGAGCCGTGCCATCTGGGCAGTATGGCCCAAATCTTTCCTGGGACATACTTATGCTAAAATAGATTTCTTATTTATCAGAAATTAAATCTAACTGGGCATCCTTTCTTGTTTGGGGGTTTGTTGTTTGCTAAATATGGCACCCCCACTCCAAGGCTATGTGACTGGGCGGGAGAACCTGCTGTGTGCCTTTCTGACTGCCCCCCCACCCCCTGAGAGGTCCCCACCTGCCTGCTGGAGCACACGGGGGAGAAGGCGTTGGTCCCACACAGGAACACTTTCCGGCCAGTGACAATCAGGACACGCACGTAGTTCTGACACTCCTCCTGAAGCAAGAAGGGGAGGTGATAAAGGGAAAGCTGTCCAGCCTCTTCCCCTCTCACCAGCGCACCACAGGTATGTAAAAACACTGCCCTGTGTCCCAGCTCACCCTGATCACAAGTTCAGGTGGCAGCGTGGCCATTCCCTCCCCCCATATCGCCTTCCCTGGCCACCTCACTCCATCACTGCCCTCTCAAATGCTCAGGGCTGGCCTCCCCTGCACAGGAGCCCCCAGCACATCCAGTCTGGGCCTGTGCACAGGTGGCCTTGTGCCCACAGCATGCCTGTCCATCCCCGAAACCACAGCCTCCTATTGGCCCCAAGCCGGGACCCCGGACCAGCAAGGCCACCATACCTCCGTCTTCCCTTTGCTTTGGCAGGAGCGGCGCGTGTCCTCGTTGGAGGCCCACTCTGTGGCCTGTGGGGGGAGGACACAGACATCACACAGCTGTGCCACTGGCCGCCAGGCCAGGCAGCTGTCAGGGTCTGGGTGGACAAGAAGCTGGGGAAGGGTCAGGGACAGCCTGCAGGGTAAGGGCTCCTCTCACTACATCCACATGGACCCAGCGGGCTGTAGACGTTGGTACCAGAGACCTTTAAGGAGTGAACATCCCCTCAGCCCAACACCCTCCGCACCTGCTAGGGTCCGGGGAGCCTGGAGTACCAGCTTCCTCAGCTGCATCCCCTGAAGCTTCATCCTAGGACCTCCCGGAGCCCTTGTCCCTGGGGCAGCAGGAGCTGGAAGTGCTCCTCCTTCAGGACCACCCCAGGCCTGAGTGGGCAACAGGAAACGGGCCTCCATCATGTACCAGATGTCCCTCAAGTGAGTGGGGGGCAAGGAAGGCTAGATTCTGCAAACCTTTAATTTCCCCACTACAACCCTGCCGAGTTCTTTTTTGTTGTTTTTAGATGAAGAAACTCAGGTTCTGTGTGACTTGTTGCTGCTACGTGGTAGAGCTGAGATTGGGAACCACATTCTGGATTCAAGGGCTGTGTGTATTTCTTTATCCCACCATCTCTAGAACCCAGGACTTCCACTTCCCTAACTAATCTTTCCCGCTCCCAGCTCTGAGCTGTCTGCATCCCTTCTCGTTTCCCTGTAGCATGCAGCATGCTTTCTCATGAGGCAACGTGCCTGGGGACACAGCTTTCACTCAGGGATCCAGAGGACACTGTCATTTTCCCAAGTGCCCATGGCCTGGGAGAGGGCTGTCCCCCTCTCAGCCGGTCCCTCCTGGCCTCTGAAAGAGCATCTGGAAGGAGAAGTGATGCCCCTCGGGTCCAGGCAATGTCAGCAGCCCTGGTGTGTGGCTCTTTAGAGATTTCTGGGTCCCGTGTATCAATATAAACTGCTTACCTGTCCGGAGAGGGGGAGCCCTGAGCAAGCAGCTCTCCCATCCAAACAGGGAAAATAAGGCAACACTTCTTCTGATTTCTAACAAAGCTCCTCTAGCTGTGTAGTCACTGCCTGCCAGGGTCTAGCGGCCCGGGTGTGAGAGGGCAAGAAGGGTGCCTGGAGGGGCGTAGGGCTGCTCTTTGCTTTCCAGATTGCAGCCTCCCACAGGCCCAAGATGGTTGCTTTGTAGGAAGGGCTGACTTCCTGGATTCAGGAGCGGTGACAAGTTTGGTCATGCCTCCGTCAGACCCATGAGCGGGCTGGGCTCATCCTGCCAGGCCAGGCCAGGGATGAGGGGAAGGACAAATGACCCCTGGCATCTAGCCACA